>JAVGWX010000002.1:5814654-5902154 GCA_036924085.1 Ariolimax columbianus
AACACACAAAGCCTGCCTCCAGTCAGGTCTGCATCTTGTCTTCCCCTGCCTGCAGACCAACACACAAAGTCTGCCTCCAGTCAGGTCTGCATATTGTCTTCCCCTGCCTGCAGACCAACACACAAAGTCTGCTTCCAGTCAGGTCTGCATCTTGTCTTCCCCTGCCTGCAGACCAACACACAAAGTCTGCCTCCAGTCAGGTCTGTCTTACGCAAGTTCCTCCCAGTTGCATGTGTTCATATCCAACGCCTTCTTTGTAGCGGAGGAACGGTCTACATTTATTACGCTTGCCCGTTGTCGGCTCTCCGCAAATGATATATTTTTCTATTCGCTCATCGTCCATTCTGCACACCTTGACCAAATCACAGCAAACGGCGCTGGCGGAGGATCGTAACTCGTAACGTCGATGTTAGTAACACTGTTACTCCATGAAATTTCAAGTATGCGTCTCAGGCAGCGCATATGAAAAGCATTTAGTCTTTTTTCTTGTGAAACAATCAGAGTCCATGTTTCGCTGCCATAGAACAGGGTACTAATCGCAAATGATCTGTGAACAGCAATCTTTGTAGAGATGGTCAGCATGTTGTTTTTCCACACTCTCTGTGAGAGCCTGGCAAGTGCTGATGAGGTCATTCCTAATCGTTTCTGCAGCTTCCAGTGACAAGCTGTCGGTGAGGATAGATCTAAGATAGCTGAAGTGATTTACTACCTCCAGATGTGTATCGTTTAAGACAATGTCTGGAGGATCTGCACCCTGAGCCATCACTTTTGTCTTTTGTACCCTGATGATTAGTCCAAACAGATTACAAGATTTAACCAACCTATTAATGAGGATCTGTAATTCGGCATCGGTGTTGGGGAACCAGGACAGCATCTTCTGGGAAGAGCGTTTCCCGAATGACAGTCTCCATTCTCTTACTTTTTGCTCGCAGTCTGGTTAGGTTGAAAAGTCTCCCATCTCCATATGCGGAAAGATCCCCTATGTGGCTGTTCCAAGGGCATGTCTAATTACGATGGCAAAGAAAATGGTGAATAGAGTCGGAGCCAGGACACAACCCTGTTTAACTTCGCAGTTAATTTCGAAGGCATCAGGCTCCTGACCGTCATGCATCACTGTACCTTTCATGCCCACATGAGAAGACCTGATAATGCTCAGTAGTTTAGGTGGGCAACCAACTTTGGACAATATTTTAAAAAGACCCTATCTTTTTATCAGGTGAAATGTTTGGTGAGAGCGATGAAGGTAAGAAATAGTGGTATGTGTTGTTCTCTTAATTTCTCTTGCAATTGTCTCAGTGAAAAGACCATATCAACGGTGGACCGTTCTGCGCGAAAACTCACACTGAGACTCCAAATACACCCTGTCGGCAAGCTTTCGCAACCTGCTCAGGATGATGCGAGCGTACCCCCCATCCCATCACCCCCCCCCCCCGCCACCCCATCCCCCTTCCTCACCTCATAGCAGCCGCCTAGCACCGCGTAATGAAGAGCTGCCATACCCTCGTCGTCCACGTCACGTAGAATCGATTCCTTCTGCTGGACATCGATGCCATCTTCATGTAACCATGGAAACAAATCAACAATGTAAGATATACTGATGTTTCCACAACACTTTACACATTGCTAGAATAATTTAGTTTTAGTCAAAGCGACGCCATTACCGCTTATTACTTTTAATGATCAACAACCTTAGACATTTGTTGGAGAGAATCTGATCATCAGTAGCTTTCGTCAGCTGCATTGCTGCATTTGTCCATTAGCTTATTGGCGGTTTTATTTCTTCAATGTACCATAGAGTGACGACTTCAATCTATTTCTTCTTCATCTTCTTCGAATTCTTTTTGCGATCATATGTTGTATGTTTACACCATCAGACGAGTTCCCGGTATAAACTCGACCATAATTTGCAGCTACTCATTACCTCAGTCTAGTTCTGAGTCTAGTGTTGAACTGTTGGACCAGTGTATCTTCCTTAACTGGCCGTACAGGGGACAGTTCTGTAATACATATTCACCAGTTTGTTCGTTCAGTCGACATGTGATCAGTGGTCAGAGAGGAAGTCGAAGTTTGTACACATGCCTGTGTAGCAGATCCCACTGTTTGCCCTAGGGTTATTCTAACTTAGAACATTTTGACACTCATCCACATCAATCATGACCACACAATACATATCATCTTAACTAAATATTCATATTATATATATATATATATATATATATATATATATATATATATATATATATATATATATATATATATGTTAATATTTCTATTAACTAAAGCGGCAATATTAAGCATTAGCTATTGATGGAATTCCTAACTACCAAAAACCCCGTTCTATTGTTGTACACACATCACACACACATACCCATCTCTTTAACTGCATCCTCAACACAACTTATAAAAAACTCTTCCTCACACAAATCCCCTCATGTGGGCGATCTGGACATACCTCGTTCACAAAGTGTCCTGCTTACAACACAACGTTCAGATTATCTATTAATACAAAACTCACCCACCTATTTGAGCGATCCTGTTCTATCACTAACATTCGTACAGCAGTCTATCAATCGCTCCTCTATCTAAGTCAGTGAGCTAAACGGACTCCTATCTACAGTTACTCATTCGCTCTCATCCCCTCTCCATTCAGCCTGCCTGAGCTAAACTTTGTCTAGTCTTATATAATCTCAAGCAGTATCAGAGCTGACTAATGGATCTCAGGGGGGTGGCTCTATTCAGTCGTTATTGGAACGAATACTCTGAACGCCTGTCACTCATCTATCACAGCAAGCTCCGCTGCCATCCCGTCTGTCACTCACCCCCCACTGTTCAAATCGAAACGCCAGTGGTCCGTTCCTATTTGTCCACATTCTTTGCCCCAACTCCGTTTTCCTTTGTTGAGACGGTGAGTGACTTTGGCACAGTGTCCAGACGGAGAGTGACCTTGGCACGCATTCAGGTACCTTTGTTATGAGTCGTCAATCACATCACCCCTGCCCTAAACTCTCTTGCTCCGGCTGGAACCGTTACACCTGTCCAGTCTCTTGTTTCGTCTTCAAACGAAGAATGGTGATCTGTCCCTGCTGGACAAATGTGTAATTTCTCATCTTGCAGCCTGAATAGTTTATTGTTTCTAACATGACTCAAATGTCATCCTTCTGCTTATTTTTGTCTAAGAAATTGGATCTGAGTCCCCAACTGGAAGGTTCCAAGATCTAAGTCCACAACTCGAAGGTTCCAAGATCTAAGTCCCCAACTGGAAGGTTCCAAGATCTGAGTCCCCAACTGGCAGGTTCCAAGATCTAAGTCCCCAACTGGAAGGTTCCAAGATCTAAGTCCACAACTGGAAGGTTCCAAGATCTAAGTCCACAACTCGAAGGTTCCAAGATCTAAGTCCCCAACTGGAAGGTTCCAAGATCTAAGTCCACAACTGGAAGGTTCCAAGATCTAAGTCCCCAACTGGAAGGTTCCAAGATCTAAGTCCCCGGCTACAAGGTGATATCGCGGCTGTACGAGGGATGCGATAAAATGTCAAACTTGAGACTCTCCAATGCCGACACTGTTGTGTCGACTCTTGTGTGGGTGAGCATTGTCCTGCTGCAGAAATGCCTGCTTGTCCACAGGAACACGTGGCAATCATTCTCGAAGATTCTCCAAAGTTTTGATATGTCAATCGGAGTTGAGGTTATTGCCCTGCTCCAAACATTGATTGTGAACAACGCCCTCGCGGTCCCAGAAGACGGTCACCATCACCTTTCCAGTTGAAATGACGACCTTGAACTTTCTTGGGGTAGGTGAGTGTGTATGCCTGTACTCCATAGACTGGCGCTTGTTTTCTGGGTCACAATAATGTGTCCCTGACTCGTCGTCAGTGATAATTCTGCGGATAAAGGCATCCACTCTCTGTTCACATCGCTCTAGAAGTTCCTGACACACCTGCTGTCGGCGCTATTTGAATCCGATGTTAGCATGCGATGGACCCATCTCGCAACAACTTTCCTGCACCCACGCAAGGCATGGATAATGGGATGGACTCCGGCAATCTAAATAATAAGCATTGCGGCGATATCTTTCTGATTGACACGGTGATTGTACGATGATTGACACGATGACTGACACGATGATTGTACGATGATTGACACGATGATTGTACGATGATTGTACGATGATTGTACGAATAAGTTCGTCCCCGGGAGCTTGGTGACGTGTATCCAGAACTATGGTCGGTCGTCCGCTGTGAGCCTTGTCATGCAGGCTAGTCGTGGCTGGATTGTCGCATCGTACAGTCTGTGCCCACCTCCTGATGGTACTGAAATCCACACAGGCGTCACCATATATCCCAGTCATTCTTCGATGCGTGTTGATGAGCACACGACCTTCCGTAGTCATAATTAAATTACAGTACGGAATCAAAACCCTGAGCAGCGCATCGTTACCTGCAGTCAGCGACTCATAGCTGACTGCTAGCGTCAGGGTCAGCGACTCATAGCTGACTGCTAGCGTCAGGGTCAGCGACTCATAGCTGACTGCTAGCGCCAAGGCCTGCAAAACAGAGCTACCAGGACTCTTCTACACTTCCACACGGTGGTCCTGGATAACAGGCTGCAATAGAGCAGACTGGCTAAGTAGAAGGGATCGAAGAGGGAAGAAGGCAACCCGCTACTAAAAAATGCCTGCTGAGGTCGGATGTGTCGGACTGAAATGTGCAAAAATAACAGTCAAGCTGTAGACCACGACATAACACATTCCGTTCTCCGGACTACATCTTGCAAATTGCAAAGTTTTTTTTAGTTTTGGTAGCTAGACATTGAGAACAAAAGAAGAAGAAGAAGAAAAAAATCACAGCTCGTTGCTTCAACCGTGTTTCCATTTTACTGTCTGCTGAGTGCATGCGTCACGTTCCCGTCGCATGCCACTATATGCCCTATAGGCACTTCGTTAGAGATTATTTTCACATCGGTGTCATCTCTAAGTACTGTTGTCATAGTTATGGCGCTGGAGATCAAATTGTTCAAACATATATTTATATGTATATTTACTTTACAACGTGACGGACTTTCTGGGGCCTGTTTTGCTGTGTTCTCTTGGCTCTATGTACGTATGTGGTTAATGGGGTTTGAAAGGGGAACAAAGAATATTAACACTGAAACATGTCTAAGACAGAAATGAGTAAAACGAGACAGGCATTGAGCTGTCATTCCAATTCTGCAGAACTATAAGCCACATGACAAATCGAAGGAGATGTGTAACCCACAGTAGCAGAAGACTCTCCAACTTATGATTACTGCAGACCCTGCTATTCGCTCACTTCAAAATCCTTTTGAGTGTGGAGTAGCTTTTAGGTTGAAAATAATCTCAAAGAAAACAATATACATGGGATACAGATATACTAGAGTTTCTGGGAATCATAAGAAGAAGTGGATTGAATTTATCAGGACACTTCTTGGATTATATTAGACCAATTAAACCGACATAATCTTGTAGGATTGACGGTGACAACTTATAGAATACTCGACATAATCTTGTAGGATTGACGGTGACAACTTACACAATACTCGACATAATCGTGTAGGATTGACAGTGACAACTTACAGAATACTAGACATAATCGTGTAGGATTGACGGTGACAACTTACAGAATACTAGAATTGCTCTCATGACATTCACGTGTCCAAACCTGCTTGCTGCCATCAGGGGCGTCATTTGGCTGAGATCTGTGGCTCGAGGGTTGGCTCCGTGCCTCAACTGCAATTGGTAGAACCGGGTGGGTGGAGGGGGTGGGAGGAGGGGGGGATATGATGACTACATAACGCTACATAGTCTGTGTCTGAATATGTGATATAGAATGTCTTCCTGTTAGTCTGTGTCTGAAATATGTGATATAGAATGTCTACCTGTTAGTCTGTGTCTGAAATATGTGATATAGAATGGCTACCTGTTAGTTTGTGTCTGAAATATGTGATATAGAATGTCTACCTGTTAGTCTGTGTCTGAAATCTGTGATATAGAATGGCTTCCTGTTAGTCTGTGTCTAAAATATGTGATATAGAATGTCTACCTGTTTGTGTCTGAAATCTGTGATGTAGAATTTACCAGGAAATTTGTCAAATGGACAAATTGTCCACATACAAAAAAACTTAAAAACTAAGGATTATCCATGGAATCTGGAGACACAAGAACACGCACCAAAGAAAGCATGGGCTGAGATCCAGTGGCGGGTAGACGACGGCTGTAAGCTCGAGAGCGAACAAGGAAACGTGCTTCTACTATGCTTCAGATAAAATACCCGATTATTTTGTGAATAAATCAGAAATCAGAGCCAGACCTCAAATACTTTCAACAATTTAGAATGATCTTCTTTTAAATGCGTCAATGTATTTTTTTAAATATGTAAGTTTATATTTAATTAAACACAAGAGACGAGTAATACATTCCTCCCTCCCCACCCCCAATTAATAACCTTCTTTGACAATGTGGTGGGGTGAGGGTGGGGGATAGGGGTTCACAAATTCTAGTACGTAAAAGGCTAGTCTCTCAAGGGAGGAGCGGACGGGAGGGTCACTAATGATTAGATGTAAAATGCTAGCCTCTCAAGTGGGATCACTATTGTGAGTTGTAAAACGCTGGTCTCTCAAAGGGAGTCCCTGTTGTGAGTGGTAAAACGCTGGTCTCTCAAAGGGAGTCCCTGTTGTGAGTGGTAAAACGCTGGTCTCTCAAAGGGAGTCCCTGTTGTGAGTGGTAAAACGCTGGTCTCTCAAAGGGAGTCCCTGTTGTGAGTGGTAAAACGCTGGTCTCTCAAAGGGAGTCCCTGTTGTGAGTGGTAAAACGCTGGTCTCTCAAAGAGAGTTCCTGTTGTGAGTGGTAAAACGCTGGTCTCTCAAAGGGAGTCCCTGTTGTGAGTGGTAAAACGCTGGTCTCTCAAAGAGAGTTCCTGTTGTGAGTGGTAAAACGCTGGTCTCTCAAAGGGAGTCCCTGTTGTGAGTGGTAAAACGCTGGTCTCTCAAAGGGAGTCCCTGTTGTGAGTGGTAAAACGCTGGTCTCTCAAAGGGAGTCCCTGTTGTGAGTGGTAAAACGCTGGTCTCTAAAAGGGAGTCCCTGTTGTGAGTGGTAAAACGCTGGTCTCTCAAAGGGAGTCCCTGTTGTGAGTGGTAAAACGCTGGTCTCTAAAAGCGAGTCCCTGTTACTGAAAAGTAACTTTCATTACTCCCAAGATTTCCAAGTTTCCCCCCTTAGATTATTTACCGCTGTTCACCGACCACTGCCTTACACCTTTCTATGTCGACGCGATCGCCTTCATCGAATGTCATGGACAACTTATTTGTTTTAGACAGTAAAAAGAGCAGCTGCATGTATATATTTTCTGCTATAGATCGATAGCTGGCACCTTGATTCCTAGACTTTGATCGATAACCTGATCCCAGTCATTGTTCCCGGATGTTGTTTCTCCAATACTGAGAAGAGCCAGATTTCCCTAACTCTGCTTTCCCATATCTTCCTCTGTTTCGAAAACTTTCAGATGTCAATTTGAATGTCTCTAAAGAAAGCAGCGATGCTCCATTGAGCTTGTCCTGGACTGGGACGGGAGATGGCCACATGTGCATTCTCTGTGTCTCGTATGTTATACACTTCTGCAGCAGATGTTAGCAAATCATGTTATCAGTGTGGCAATCACATTCATCGATATGTCCTGATTTGAACTTGTTGAATAGATGGTGTCGTAACCTGTTATTGTCTGTGGGGAGTCTGACAATCACTACTTGATCTGCCATGTTTAGCTTGGAGTAAGCGTCATTCTGTTGCCGTCTAGGATGCTCCGCTAACCACTTGTTCTGGTATCGTAACCTGACAAACTTGCTGACCTCTTCATACATGAATTATATATTAGGTTCAGACAGAGTTCTGTCTTCTCTTGCAAGTATGTCAGCCTTCAGATTGCACGTATATCAGCCTCCTGATGTCCAAGTATGTCATCCTTCAGATTGCAAGTATGTCAGCCTCCTGATGTCCAAGTATGTCAGCCTTCAGATGTCCAAGTATGTCAGCCTCCTGATGTCCAAGTATGTCAGCCTTCAGATTGCAAGTATATCAGCCTCCTGATGTCCAAGTATGTCAGCCTTCAGATTCCAAGTATGTCAGCCTCCTGATGTACAAGTATGTCAGCCTCCTGATGTACAAGTATGTCAGCCTCCTGATGTCCAAGTATGTCAGCCAACTGATGTCCAAGTACGTCAGTCTCCTGATGGCCAAGTTTGTCAGCCTCCTGATGGCCAAGTATGTCAGCCTCCTGATGTACAAGTATATCAGCCTGCTGATGTCCAAGTATGTCAGTCTTCAGATTGCAAGTATGTCAGCCTCCTGATGTACAAGTATGTCAGCCTCCTGATGTACAAGTATGTCAGCCTCTTGATGTCCGAGTATGTCAGCCTCCTGATGTCCAAGTATGTCAGCCTCCTGATGTCCAAGTATGTCATCCTCCTGATGTCCAAGTATGTCAGCCTGCTGATATCCAAGTATGTCAGCCTCCTGATGTCCAAGTTTGTCAGCCTCCTGATGTCCAAGTAGGTCATTCTCCTGATGTCCAAGTATGTCAGCCTCCTGATGTCCAAGTATGTCAGCCTCCTGATGTCCAAGTATATCAGCCTCCTGATGTCCAAGTATGTCAGCCTCCTGATGTCCAAGTATGTCAGCCTCCTGATGTCCAAGTATGTCAGCCTCCTGATGTCCAAGTTTGTCAGCCTCCTGATGGCCAATATGTCAGCCTCCTGATGTCCAATATGTCAGCCTCCTGATGTTCAAGTATGTCAGCCTCCTGATGGCCAATATGTCAGCCTCCTGATGTCCAATATGTCGGCCTCCTGATGTACAAGTATGTCAGCCTCCTGATGTCCAAGTTTGTCAGCCTCCTGATGCCCAAGTATGTCAGCCTCCTGATGGACAGGTATGTCAGCCTCCTGATGGTGAAGTTTTTCAGCCTCCTGATGGTCAAGTTTGTCAGCCTTCTGATGGCCAAGTATGTTGCAATGAGAAGGAATCCATTGAATCACCACTTTCCTGAATCGGTAACATAGTTTAGAGAGTACCTCCCAGAGTTCTTTTAGATCTGAATTTTTTAAACTTCCAAGCGATGCCAGACTGTGAGAAGTACCAGGTGTGTCTCTGTGTTCATTCAATGTAAGTACTTCTGCTGCAGTTTTCGAGGTATATGCATTGGCCACTTGAAAATGTTCCAGTTGTTACTGAAAATCTTCCTCAGTCTTGTTATTTAGAATAATAAAAATTCCTCCAACTCCATTGTTCGTTGCCTTTGTTGTTGACCTATTTGTATTCACATGGTCCATCTATTTCTAGGGTAGTGTTTCTCTCTGTATTTCTCAGTTATAGCTTGTCCTTTTTTCCTGTATCTGACTGGATGTTCTAATTCACAATTCTAGGCACGGTTTCTATCAGATATGGAAAGCGCTCTTTTCTCCAGGTGAGCTGTCTCGATGGGTATCTGTGCTGAGCCGGTCATATAATCTGGTCCACACTTCTCTATCATTGATGCCACAAAATTGCTCTGTTCATTTTCTTTTTTTCCAAGTTCATTTATTGTCTGATACATTGAGTAATCAATGAACCTTCTGAATGTCTCACCTTGTTGCTGGGCTCTTGTCTGTCATCCATTGGTTGTAGGTTTGTATCATTTCTAATCCTTTAATGGATGTGGATTTCATTTCTAATCCTTTAATGGATGTGGATTTCATTTCTAATCCTTTAATGGATGTGGATTTCATTTCTAATCCTTTAATGGATGTGGATTTCATTTCTAATCCTTTAATGGATGTGGATTTCATTTCTAATCCTTTAATGGATGTGGATTTCATTTCTAATCCTTTAATGGATGTGGATTTCATTTCTAATCCTTTAATGGATGTGCATTTCATTTCTAATCCTTTAATGGATGTGGATTTCATTTCTAATCCTTTAATGGATGTGGATTTCATTTCTAATCCTTTAATGGATGTGGATTTCATTTCTAATCCTTTAATGGATGTGCATTTCATTTCTAATCCTTTAATGGATGTGGTATTTCATACATCCTGTTAGGATTCTCATTGCTGTATTCTAGGCTCTATTGATTTTGTCAAAGTTTGATTTGGCTGCAGTTGCCCATGAAGCCACGTCATGTTCTAGGACTGGACGCACTTATCCAGTTCACAGCTTCCGAAGACTATGTGCATCTGCTCCCAATGATGTGCCAGCATGTTTTCTCATGATGAACTTTACCATAAACCTGTTGGTACTATCACCTACTCATCAAGGACGGCGGAACACTCCTGGCAAACCCATCTATACGCCACTGCTGAGAATATAAGTTGCAGATCCGTGATACAAGAGTTGTACGAGGTGGATTGTAACATTGAAGAAGGAGGATAGTGTGTTAGAAGTTGAATGGCACAATCAAGTCAATGTAATCAAATTAAATTATATCCGCACCTTACAACCTGCAGCTCTCCCGCCTCTTCATTTCCTCCTTTGTTCAAACCCTGCATCCATAACCCACACGGGGCCGACTATCCATCATGGATAAAATATGTCTCAATTACATTTGTTAAATGACAGCTAGTACAAATGGTAGAAGATAACTGACTAAACCAAGCTAAAGAGGGTTGGGAATGTCGCTGGCTATGCGGATGTGTGAAAACTATCAATCGCACAATAAAGATAAGAAGCATCTACAGCCCAGTGTAGAAGACTCTACACACCATAGTGCTAAAATCAAGTGAATATTGCTGTAAGAATGTTAAGTGGTTGTAAACATTCGCTCTGATTCTCATAACTATACATTCATAAATAAAGATGGTTTTGGTCAACACTGTTAACTATGGATTGTTATGATTATTACTAATGGTTGTTGCGGTGCTTGATGATGATGAAGAATTCTAGTCATACCATCAAAGGCAAAGGCCGCCGTCTATCGTAGACGATGATGGCATAATTAATTGTGCTAGAGCTATTTTTAGTAAGGATTAACTGCGCTACTTTTTATCCTCACTCTCTCGTCTCGAGCAGCCCGACCCCAGTGGCAAGTCAAAGACAAGACGACTAGGGGGCGACTACGAGATGCAGGGGACTCCGCATCAAGCACCCGTGAAAAAGACGGCAGAGTCCGAAGTCGAACCCACACCACCTGGTCACGAGGCCGACTGCTTAACTACTTCGCCACGGAAATATGATAATAGTGAGGATTATTGCTTCAGTGGTAGATGTAAGATGGCGGTATGCAGTAGACCAGGTGTTAGATGTTCGGGGGTGTCGAGAATCATCTTTGTGTGGTTGTTTGATCTGTTAATGATCAGGTTGTGATTTTGCATGGTGGTGGTGATGTTGGTGGTGGTGGTGATGTTGGTAGTGATGGTGGTAGTGGTGTTGGTGGTGAGGGTGTTGCTGGTGGTGGTTGTGGGGATGGTGTTGGTGATCTTGGTGGTGGTGGTAATGGTAGCGGTGATGGTGGTTGTGATGTTGGTAGTGATGGTGTTGGTGGTCTTGGTGGTGGTGGTGGTGGTGGTGGTAGTGATATTGGTAGTGAGGGTGTTGGTGGTGTTGGTGATGGTGATGGTGATGTTTGTGGTGGTGGTGGTGGTAGTGATGTTGGTGATGACGTATGTCGTATAATGTGATATAATGTCACTGAGGTTGATGATGTTTGTGTAGTGGCCTACAAAGAGGAAGCAGATCTGTTATACCAGCCATAGACAGACGTCAGCCTTTCCGATCTGAGCAGCGTTGTGCAGTGGCGTCATCCCAAAGTCATCGACAGAGTTCACTGGAGGTGTGCTGTCACTTCCGAACACTAGCTGGAGATGAGTAAGAAGTGCGGGGCGGGGCGTTAAAATATGGCCGCTAGAGTGAAGTGAATATTCTTGCGTTAAAATCTGGCCGCTAGAGTGAAGTGAATGTTCTTGCGTTAAAATCTGGCCGCTATAGTGAAGCGAATGTTCTTGCGGTAAAGTGTTGCAGCTAGAGTAAAGTGAATGTTCGTGCGTTAAAGTGTGGCAGCTAGAGTAAAGTGAATGTTCGTGCGTTAAAGTGTGGCAGCTAGAGTAAAGTGAATGTTCGTGCGTTAAAGTGTGGCAGCTAGAGTAAATTGAATGTTCTTCCGTTAAAGTGTGGCAGCTAGAGTAAAGTGAATGTTCGTGCGTTAAAGTGTGGCAGCTAGAGTAAAGTGAATGTTCGTGCGTTAAAGTGTGGCAGCTAGAGTAAATTGAATGTTCTTCCGTTAAAGTGTGGCAGCTAGAGTAAAGTGAATGTTCGTGCGTTAAAGTGTGGCAGCTAGAGTAAAGTGAATGTTCGTGCGTTAAAGTGTGGCAGCTAGAGTAAATTGAATGTTCTTGCGTTAAAGTGTGGCAGCTAGAGTAAAGTGAATGTTCGTGCGTTAAAGTGTGGCAGCTAGAGTAAATTGAATGTTCGTGCGTTAAAGTGTGGCAGCTAAAGTAAATTGAATGTTCTTGCGTTAAAGTGTAGCAGCTAGAGTAAATTGAATGTTCTTGCGTTAAAGTGTGGCAGCTAGAGTAAAGTGAATGTTCGTGCGTTAAAGTGTGGCAGCTAGAGTAAAGTGAATGTTCGTGCGTTAAAGTGTGGCAGCTAGAGTAAAGTGAATGTTCGTGCGTTAAAGGGTGGCAGCTAGAGTAAATTGAATGTTCTTGCGTTAAAGTGTGGCAGCTAGAGTAAAGTGAATGTTCTTGCGTTAAAGTGTGGCAGCTAGAGTAAAGTGAATGTTCGTGCGTTAAAGTGTGGCAGCTAAAGTAAATTGAATGTTCTTGCGTTAAAGTGTAGCAGCTAGAGTAAATTGAATGTTCTTGCGTTAAAGTGTAGCAGCTAGAGTAAATTGAATGTTCTTGCGTTAAAGTGTGGCAGCTAGAGTAAAGTGAATGTTCGTGCGTTAAAGTGTGGCAGCTAGAGTAAAGTGAATGTTCGTGCGTTAAAGTGTGGCAGCTAGAGTAAAGTGAATGTTCGTGCGTTAAAGTGTGGCAGCTAGAGTAAAGTGAATGTTCGTGCGTTAAAGGGTGGCAGCTAGAGTAAATTGAATGTTCTTGCGTTAAAGTGTGGCAGCTAGAGTAAAGTGAATGTTCGTGCGTTAAAGTGTGGCAGCTAGAGTAAAGTGAATGTTCGTGCGATAAATTCTGGCAGCTAGAGTGAAGTGAATGTCCGTGCGATAAATTCTGGCAGCTAGAGTAAAGTGAATGTTCGTGCTATTTTCAGAGTTAGTCCTATCTGAGTTGTTTATTACTGGCATATTTTCTTACCTTGTAGGTTATGCTATAGATCTTATTTTATAACTCCGGAATGTACTGAAGAAGGTGGACCTGGGTTCCCTTCGGTGTAGTGCAGCGCTTCTCAATAAGGTTCATCATTACGGGGAGCATAATGTCGATCCTCACTTTATTGGCTAACTTGTTCTAACACAGTTTGTTTTTTTCAGGTGCATCGCTTAGTCGTGAGGTAGAGACTTGGTCGATATGCTCCACCTGAACTTGACGTGAGGTAGAGACTTGGTCAATATGTTTCACCTGAACTTGACGTGAGGTAGAGACTTGGTCAATATGGTTCACCTGACCTTGACGTGAGGTACAGACTTGGTGAATATGTTTCACCTGAACTTGACGTGAGGTAGAGACTTGGTGAATATGTTTCAACTGAACTTGACGTGAGGTAGAGACTTGGTCAATATGTTTCACCTGAACGTGACGTGAGGTAGAGACTTGGTCAATATGTTTCACCTGAACTTTACGTGAGGTAGAGACATCAATAGGGTTCACCTGAACTTGACGTGAAGTGAGATTTTGATCCACGTGATCCCGACTAGAGATGACGTCTTGGTCAGTATATTTTATATCATCCTGGCATTAGCCTGGTCACCGAGGTGGTTTGGTTATCATCTCCTACAATGGGCAACATGAACCAAGTGTAATGCAAAAGAAAGCTGCAATGTAGTGTTTTATGTCTTCAATATCTGGAGTCTATCACCGTGTCAAAGGAAAAAAGTCTCTACTATGGATAGGACAAACAAAAACAGCAGAACACAATCAACGAACTAAGTTTAACGTACATTGGTCATTGTTGTAAGCCAATCGTTATGTCTTTATTTGTATTGCTGGGGACAAGGGTGATTTAAGGCAACAAATGAAAATATGTCAATTGTGCCTGCAGCTGCTGAAAATACAGTTTACAGTACAGTACCCTAGAGTACTTCTTAGTGCAGCTCCCGAAAAGACATTTTACTGTCCAGTACCCTAGAGTACTTCTTAGTGCAGCTCCCGAAAAGACATTTTACAGTCCAGTACCCTAGAGTACTTCTTAGTGCAGCTCCCGAAAAGACATTTTACAGTCCAGTATCCTAGAGTACTTCTTAGTGCAGCTCCCGAAAAGACATTTTACAGCCCAGTACCCTAGAGTACTTCTTAGTGCAGCTCCCGAAAAGACATTTTACAGTCCAGTACCCTAGAGTACTTCTTAGTGCAGCTCCTGAAAAGACATTTTACAGTCCAGTACCCTAGAGTACTTCTTAGTGCAGCTCCCGAAAAGACATTTTACAGTCCAGTACCCTAGAGTACTTCTTAGTGCAGCTCCCGAAAAGACATTTTACAGTCCAGTACCCTAGAGTACTTCTTAGTGCAACTCCCGAAAAGACATTTTACAGTCCAGTACCCTAGAGTACTTCTTAGTGCAGCTCCCGAAAAGACATTTTACAGTCCAGTACCCTAGAGTACTTCTTAGTGCAGCTCCCGAAAAGACATTTTACTGTCCAGTACCCTAGAGTACTTCTTAGTGCAGCTCCCGAAAAGACATTTTATAGTCCAGTACCCTAGAGTACTTCTTAGTGCAGCTCCCGAAAAGACATTTTACAGTCCAGTATCCTAGAGTACTTCTTAGTGCAGCTCCCGAAAAGACATTTTACAGCCCAGTACCCTAGAGTACTTCTTAGTGCAGCTCCCGAAAAGACATTTTACAGTCCAGTACCCTAGAGTACTTCTTAGTGCAGCTCCTGAAAAGACATTTTACAGTCCAGTACCCTAGAGTACTTCTTAGTGCAGCTCCCGAAAAGACATTTTACAGTCCAGTACCCTAGAGTACTTCTTAGTGCAGCTCCCGAAAAGACATTTTACAGTCCAGTACCCTAGAGTACTTCTTAGTGCAACTCCCGAAAAGACATTTTACAGTCCAGTACCCTAGAGTACTTCTTAGTGCAGCTCCCGAAAAGACATTTTACAGTCCAGTACCCTAGAGTACTTCTTAGTGCAACTCCCGAAAAGACATTTTACAGTCCAGTACCCTAGAGTACTTCTTAGTGCAGCTCCTGAAAAGACATTTTACAGTCCAGTACCCTAGAGTACTTCTTAGTGCAGCTCCCGAAAAGACATTTTACAGTCCAGTACCCTAGAGTACTTCTTAGTGCAGCTCCCGAAAAGACATTTTACAGTCCAGTATCCTAGAGTACTTCTTAGTGCAGCTCCCGAAAAGACATTTTACAGTCCAGTACCCTAGAGTACTTCTTAGTGCAGCTCCCGAAAAGACATTTTACAGTCCAGTACCCTAGAGTACTTCTTAGTGCAGCTCCCGAAAAGACATTTTACAGTCCAGTACCCTAGAGTACTTCTTAGTGCAGCTCCCGAAAAGACATTTTACAGTCCAGTACCCTAGAGTACTTCTTAGTGCAACTCCCGAAAAGACATTTTACAGTCCAGTATCCTAGAGTACTTCTTAGTGCAGCTCCCGAAAACACATTTTACAGTCCAGTACCCTAGAGTACTTCTTAGTGCAGCTCCTAGTCCACGTCCTAGTTTATCTCCCGCCTTCGACATGATTAAACGTCGATCTGACTTTCTTTGAGCCCAGGGAATTGTTGACACTTGTGTGATTTGAATGCCACTGGGTCTCGTCTTTGCTCGTTCGTTCCTTGACAGGCCTTACCTCCCAGTTATGCTCGTTCGTTCCTTGACAGGCCTTAGCTCCCAGTTATGCTCGTTCGTTCCTTGACAGGCCTTAGCTCCCAGTTATGCTCGTTCGTTCCTTGACAGGCCTTAGCTCCCAGTTATGCTCGTTCGTTCCTTGACAGGCCTTAGCTCCCAGTTATAGCGACTCAGTGAAGGCTAGTAATCTCCTTGAGTAGCGTTCTATACAAAATAATAAATCAGACCTAAGCAGGGTTCATTTCAGGACGACTACAAACCAATCAAGACACACGTCCTGATATGTCTACGCAATGATATAACCAAACAAACTCGGTCCCTGGTTGAAAGTGTCGTGACTCACCAAAGTATGTAAACCTCTTAGAATCAACATCACAAGACAACACAGACTAACCTCTGCTATGCTGACTGTAGAATGTAAAGCAATGACGTGCATGACATTGCCTCCCTTTTTCAGTTTCTCACATGGGTTACCCCCGTTTTTCAGAAGAAGTCTGACGATTTCCTCATTCTGAAAGCGACACGCCACTGCCAGAGCAGTCGAATGTGTGGAGGCAGCTTTGTTGCAGTCTGAAAAGGTCCAAGCAGATAAAAGATATTCTGGAATGTCTAGGCTCTGGACAGCACATGGTCTAAAACAGCTAGGTGTATTTATGTGTGTGCGACTGGACTCCTGTTGGCAACAAGGTGAAATTTATGGGAAATGTTGGCAGGCAGCTGGTGCATGCGAACTATTGGCAGTCAGCTGAAGGGTGTGAACAATTTTGGTAGTCAGCTGAAGTGTGTGCAAACTGTTGACAGTCTGATGAATTCTATGGTCATTTTTTTTGCAGTCAAATGAAATCTATGGACACTCTTTTTGCAGTCAGATGAAATCTATGGACACTCTTTTTGCAGTAAGGTTAAATCTATGGACACTTTTTTGCAGTCAGGTGAAATCTATGGACACTTTTTTTGCAGTCATGTGAAATCAATGGACACTTTTGTTGCAGTCAGGTGAAATCTATGGACACTTTTTTGCAGTCAGGTGAAATCTATGGACACTTTTTTTTGCAGTAAGGTGAAATCTATGGACATTCTTTTTGCAGTTAGGTGAAATCTATGGACACTTTTTTTGCAGTCAGGTGAAATCTATGGACACTTTTTTTGCAGTCAGGTGAAATCTATGGACACTTTTTTTGCAGGCAGGTGAAATCTATGAACACTTTTAAAAACTGCTGATGTATGTGACTGGTTTTGGCATTCGATTCCAGTTAATCTCACTTTTATCAATATGATGACGTGTCTACATACACTTTATGTTACAGTAGGGTGAACTATATGGGCACTTTTTGCATTCCAGTTTGGAGACGCTTTGAGAAGTCTATATACGCTTCGGCAGTCTGATGACGTCTATTGCCTATTTTGGTATTCTTTTGAAGTTCATGGACCATTTTGACAGTCTATTCAAGTCCATGCAACCTTTGAAAGTCTTGTGAAATCTGGGAACTAATTTAAGCGCATGTGCAACTTGTAGACCATTATGAGAGCATTTGAAATTTGTGGACCAATTTGAGAGCATTTGAAATTTGTGGTTCAATTTGAAAGCATTTGGAACTTGTGGACCAATTTGAGAGCATTTGGAACTTGTGGACCAATTTGAGAGCATTTGGAAATTGTGGACAAATTTGAGAGCATTTGGAACTTGTGGACCAATTTGAGAGCATTTGGAACTTGTGAACCAATTTGAGAGCATTTGGAACTTGTGGTCCAATTTGAGAACATTTGGAACTTGTGGACAAATTTGAGAGCATTTGGAACTTGTGGACCAATTTGAGAGCATTTGGAAATTGTGGACCAATTTGAGAGCATTTGGAAATTGTGGACCAATTTGAAAGTATTTGGAACTTGTGGACCAATTTGAGAGCATTTGGAACTTGTGGGCCAATTTGAGAGCATTTGGAACTTGTGGACCAATTTGAGAGCATTTGGAACTTGTGGTGGCCTATAATATTCTGAAAGCGATAAGTTAATTGGCAGGACAGTCAAACGTGTCGAGCCAGGTTTGTTGTAGTCTGAAAGTGTATCTCAGACAGGTGTATAGAGACAAACATCCAACAACTAAAACACAAACATCCAACAACAACAACACAGACATCCTATAACAGCAAAAACATTCAACAATAACACAACATCCGACGACGACAATACAAATATACAACAACACCACAAACATGCAACAACAACAAAACAGACATTTAATAACAACACAAACAGCAAACAACAATAAAGACATCCAAAAACAACAACACAAACATCCAACAACAACAACACAAACATCCAATAACAACACAGACATCTAACAACAATAACACAGACATCCAACAACAACACAAACATCCAACATTGCAAACATCAAACAACAACAACACAAACATCAAACAACAACAACAACACATACATCCAGCAACAACACAAATATCCAACAATAACAAGACATCCAACAACAACACAAAGAAAAGCACAAAAACATCTAATAACAAAAACACAAACATCCAACAATAAAACAAACATCCAACAACACAAACATGCAACAACACAAACATCCAACAACAACACCGACATTCCCCAACAACACAAACATACACCATTAACACAAACATCCAACAACAAGTCAAAACATTTAACAGCAACAATCATCTGTACCAGGGCCGATCGATATGACGGAGCTCTGGCGCAGACGGTAAGTGGGTCTGCTCTATTCTATCTCACTCTACACACAGACGGTAAAGGGGTCTCCTCTATTCTATCTCACTCTACACTCAGACGGCAAAGGGGTCTGCTCTATTCTATCTCACTCTACACTAACTCTAAACAAATCCAAGTAACACTAAATATCAAAACATTACAACATATTCTTTATTTAAGTAACACTACCAACTAAAACCTCTAACAACTTAAATTCTTTCTCTTACACGATTATCTAAACCACTACTACCGCTACACCTAACGTTTCCACTTAACATCTTCTTTCGAATCTACCTCTGTCTCTGAAGTGAACTGTTCTACTCTACTGTGCTTGTCAACTGAAAATTGTGTTCAAATCTCACGACCCGTCTATGTGTGTCTATTCACAAGTCTGTCTCTGAAGTGAACTGTTCTACTCTACTGTGCTTGTCAACTGAAAACTGTGTTCAAATCTCACGACCCGTCTATGTGTGTCTATTCACAAGTCTGTCTCTGAAGTGAACTGTTCTACTCTACTGTACTTGTCAACTGAAAACTGTGTTCAAATCTCACGACCCGTCTATGTGTGTCTATTCACAAGTCTGTCTCTGAAGTGAACTGTTCTACTCTACTGTGCTTGTCAACTGAAAACTGTGTTCAAATCTCACGACCCGTCTGTGTGTCTATTCACAAGTCTGTCTCTGAAGTGAACTGTTCTACTCTACTGTGCTTGTCAACTGAAAACTGTGTTCAAATCTCACGACCCGTCTATGTGTGTCTATTCACAAGTCTGTCTCTGAAGTAAAATGTTCTCTTTGTACTTCTCAACTCAAATCTGCCTCAACATCGAGGCTCCGTCGTCTGCTCTCTACTGGGCGTCTCTTTCTAAAGTAATCGAATGTTCTATCTCCATCTCTGAAGTGAAATGTTCTCTCTCCATCTCTGAAGTGAAATGTTCTCTCTCCATCTCTGAAGTGAAATGTTCTCTCTCCATCTCTGAAGTGAAATGTTCTCTCTCCATCTCTGAAGTGAAATGTTCTCTCTCCATCTCTGAAGTGAAATGTTCTCTCTCCATCTCTGAAGTGAAATGTTCTCTCTCCATCTCTGAAGTGAAATGTTCTCTCTCCATCTCTGAAGTGAAATGTTCTCTCTCCATCTCTGAAGTGAAATGGTCTCTCTCCATCTCTGAAGTGAAATGGATTCTCTCTATCTCTGAAGTGAAATGGTATCTCTCTATCTCTGAAGTGAAATGTTCTCTCTCTGTTTTCAACTCAAATCTGCCTCAACAGCATATCCCAGTTGCCAGCCCTCCACTGTGCGTCTCTCTCCAAAGTGTCACTCACGTCTCTCCACCGGGATTTATATTTGTATCTGCCTCCCCAGATCGAATGATTTCCAAACCGGCGCGCGTTTTTGTCCGTCTGTTTGCCATTATCCCCCATCCTGTTCACGTGGCTTCCAGACGACGCAGGTTTGTCGGCAGAAACAAGTCTACCCATCTACCACCGCTATAGGCTCACGTGTGGACACATGGCTGGAGTTACTTCAGGTTACGTATGTTTACCTAAACTCCCACATGCACACTTTGAGACAAAAAACGTGCGTGGTTGATTTTTGGTTTCTCAAATTCTGGCAGGACTTAGTTCAGCTGCATTGACATAGTCCTTTAAATCGAAAAAAAGAAAATGAAAAAAAATGGTTGCCTAAGCTCTTCCCATCTTCCACCCAACTCTGTTAAATATTAAAACATGTATAATCTACTTCTATGTATTGTCCCTACAGCAAAGATCTGTTACAGAATGACTCAATGGGCTTATGGTTCCAAGAATAAGGAACCAAATACTACAGATAGGACTTTTACAGAAATCCTACATTTGAACATTTGCAGTGTTAATTTCAATCATTTTCTTCTTCATTTACTTTTTTCTTTTTCCGTTATCTTTTATTTTTCTTCTTTTTTTTGCTTTTTCTTTCTTGTTTTCTTCTTCATCCTCTTGTTCTACTTACATTTCCTTTGTATTTGTCATCTTCTTCTTCTTCTTCTTCCCCTTCTCCTCCTCCTCATTTGCGCTGTTCCTGTTTTGCTTTTCAGATTCAGGTTATGAAGAAATCTCTGGAACGATCCTGATTGTGTGCCTTATGCACAGTGACATTCACCGCCCAGATATATATGTAATCCATTTTTTTGGGTGGTCAGCTTATGGTCTTGAATCCGTTGTTTTATTAGTAGTGGTTTTACATGATGAGGTTGCTAGAACACTGCACAACATTCTTTAGTGAATGTTTACAACATGCTGTGAAGATTTGGCAGAGCCTTTTCTGACTGTGCTGCTTGATTGTGAGCTAAAGAGTTACAACATTGAACACTGGACGATCAGATTTCCTCATAGTCAAACACTAAGACCTTTGTTAAACATAACAAACATATTGTTATTTATTACACAAAGAGTAATTGATACACATTGATAAACACCTAACCTAACTTACTAAACATCTAACGAACTCAAGGAATATTAGTATGAACTAGATGGAATCGCTGAAACTATAAAACCCAGATCAGTAGTCTAAGCTAATACACATATGAAATTATAAACAAATCTTGTCCTATATACTTAAATACTCTCTTGTCTGCAATCTCGTGTGCCAGTTCTGACAGTTGGTGCTGATGGCCTCTAGTGGTCGCCGGTTCTGCGTTGTATGATGACAATTTCTCCCGATGTTACTGCGTGTGCTCCCTAAAGATTCTTTAAGACACATCTCTCTCAGATATCGGCCTACGCATGTTCTCTCTTATCTTTTACCACATTTTACCACCGTATATGTACAGTTCTCTCTTATCGCTCGTCTCTATAGATAAGAGCGATCACTGTGAAGACTACAGATATGTTCTCTCCTCGATAGTAAAAGTGCCACCATTTCACTCCAAAAGACACAAGAGCGCTGCCCTTGGAGAATAGTGAGCCAGCTTTATAGATCTGCTGCCCAAATCCAATCTCGCTCAATCGAATCTACTTTTCAACGAATCTACGAATCGTCCTTTTATGGACTAATTTTCGCCCACTCACAATGTGTTGTTCTCTCGGAGCCGATAGAACATCTGTCAATCATCGTTGACTCCTCCCCTCTTTGTCCTAGTCTAACTGTGACGGCCCAGCGTACTATTTTGGAAGCTTAAACACGAAGGGGGCGTTCACTGGTACCCACGTGGTCTCTCGCCTTCTCAACTAGCAGCCACTATTCTACCATCTATGCTTTTCCTGTTAGATGGTCCTGTTATGTACTCCCTGATACGTAACACTGTTACAAAGGTTACGGTTGTCCTATACGACACTGGTAAACAACGGTCAATAGAGGATGGACATTTAATAAAAAAATTATACGTGTCTTTTCTATCCATCGCCACTACGCCATAATAAGGGATTCTTGTAGCAACACTAGAAAACATAGTGTACACACGATGGGGAAACTGCAACCTTACCTGCTCCATGTGTAAGGAGGAGTTCCGCCACTGCCACTTTGTTAAATCTGGCTGCTGCATGCAGACTTGTACACCCACTGAGGTCTTGGCTGTTGACAAGGTCACGTGAATTCGGACATGTTGCAAGGATAGCCTTCAGCTGATCCACATTTCCGGTAATGGCGGACTGTTGAGAGGAAATGGTATAAAAGTAGTCGCTATCAGACACTATCACCAGGGATGAAACATTAGAGACTTCATTGTGAGAGTTGTCAGTGCTTTTAGAGGAGGGATTATCAGTTCCCTTCTCCACTACTTTGTCTTTGCTAAGAGTAAGTTAAGTACCAATGTACAGCTGGGTAGATTGGAGCGCTGAACTACTGGGGAGTGAACGCCAACAACTGTTTTCCGTTGATTGAGAATGCACCGACTGCTCGGACACTAGAACTGATCGGACTCTGCCCCAAATGATAGCGACACAAACAATACAGGTGAGTATATCTACCTTTGTGTTATCACAGAGCAGGTGTGCACAGGAACCACTATCACGAAGTCACTGGACAATATAACAAAATATATTCTGGTTTGAAGATACTGGGTTAGGGATGGACGGGTAATCAAAACAAGTACACCTGACAAAGAGAAACGAAACACAGGGACAATTGGGACCTCGTTCGCTAAACTCCAGAATACGGCTAAAGTAGAGATAGCTACAGATCAATTTTCAACCAAAATTACAAGAGGAAGAAGTCCAAGAATCGAATGTGTCAATGACAGTTTATTCCTCTTATATATGTTATCGGTTCCTCTTATATATGTTATCGATTCCTCTTATATTTGTTATAGACTACCCTTATAAATGTTATAGATTCCTCTTATATATGTTATAAATTATCCTTATAAATGTTATAGATTACCCGTATAAATGTTATAGATTCCTCTTATTTAAGTTATAGATTCCTCTTATATATGTTAAAGATTACCCGTATATATGTAATAGATTCCTCTTATATATGTTATAGATTCCTCTTCGAGTGCTGGTGGATTTTTATTTTTTTAAATCCAGTTGCTATTATAGCAGTTGGAGAACTTATACAAAGAATATTACAATACAATACCAGCTGCTGCTAACGAGGTAAAGTTCATTTGTGCTTCTGTGAAGCTGTAAATTGTGTCCTTCATCAGCACACCTCACCGCTGGTCAGGAAGGAAGTGTTTGAGACGTGAGTATACTAAGCCACAGCTTGTGTGGTGGCGGGCAGTTCCCTTCCTCGCTGTCATTTGCTAACAGTAAGTCAGGTACCCGTTTACAGCTAGTGTTTACTCAAAAATGGAAATGTCGCCGACTGGCTGAATGAATTGTGGACTGACTAAAGGAAGGATGAACGAACACAAAACATCCACAAGAACTGTTGGTGATGTCGTTGTCGTTTTCGTTCTGAGCTCTTCCCTCTTGGTGGATATTTCTCTAACACGATGGCTGTAGTGGTTCTTCTTCATGTCAAACATACTGAAGAAGGTGAGTTTTGTCCTGCCTGACTGTAATGTATTGTTAGGCTTCTTAGACGGCTCGTTGCTACGAGAATGACCATGATGACCCAACCTCGTTGGTCAAGTTGCTGTATGACAGCTTGATTCCATGCGCGTGGCGTGCACGTGAGACGAGGTGTTGCACCTGACACTGACGCATCCTGTTAGTCTTGTTTGTATTTCTGCCAATATTGGTATGGACTTTGACTGCAGTTTCAGTATGTTTAAATAACTTTACAGGAGTTGGCGGCAGCGAAAGGGTTGACATCCTGCTTATAGTTAGGACATTAGATCTGACTGTGAAGTACACACCACACTTCTAGCCCTGGGGCTGTAGAGTTCCTTTTGTAGATACTTGTAGTCGAGTGTACTGATCAACAGGTCATTAGTCTGTTTTGTCTTGGCGTGATGGAGGAGAAGCTGTCTTCTTTTTAACCTTCAGTCAGGCCACTGTACGTTCGCTTCATTATTTGATGAGCTGTTTCTCAGGTGCGGTTGTTCCACTCCGGGTTCACATTTCATCTCTAACCATCACTGTCCTGGACTATGGACGTCCCATCACTGTCATGAGCTATTGATGTTCCATCACTGTCCTGGATTATGGATGTTCAACCTCAATCTTGGGCTATGAATGTCCCATCTTTATCCTGTGCTATGGATGTCCCATCTCTGTCCTCAGCTATGGGTGTCTCATCTCTGTCCTGGGCTATGGGTGTCTCATCTCTGTCCTCGGCTATGGATGACTCACCTCTGTCCTCGGCTATGGATGACTCACCTCTGTCCTGGGCTATGGGTGTCTCACCTCTGTCCTCAGCTATGGGTGTCTCACCTCTGTCCTCAGCTATGGGTGTCTCATCTCTGTCCTCAGCTATGGGTGTCTCACCTCTGTCCTCAGCTATGGATGACTCACCTCTGTCCTGGGCTATGGGTGTCCAATGGATAATAAGCCTACCTTGTGGTGTATTGTGAATGTTGTAGTGGAGTCCAGAGGGCACAATTGGTTTGCGATCTCGATATGTTTAGAATGTTTGCTAACACGGTGTTTCTTAGGATTGTTCACTGGCAAGTGTTCTCTGATGTGCACAGGCGTACACGCTTATAGTCTGTCTCTGAAAAGACTATGCTTTAGTCTCTGATAGGTCTAGGTGTCCGACCCGACCTCCTTTGATAGCAGCGGAGGCTTGGAACTTGGAGCATTTGAATATCCACAGTTTCACGCTTTCGGATCTTGAGAGGCGAGCGGCTGACCTATCAGCTATGAAAATATACTAAAACAATGACATTTGACATTATTTTTGTTACCTGATAACACTGCAATCGATGGATTAACAATGATCAACTGAGTAGAGCACGGAGCGTAGGAGAACAGAGCAGGAGTGTGTACAAACAGCAAGTTAAAGGAACCAACATCTATATCATTCGCTACATTACCAACAATTGATCATCTCTAGACCCGCACAGGCCACAGTAAGTTGAGATACCAACTTTTCAACAAGCTAAGAATACTTACTTTCTAATGTTCGCGGCACCACGTCAGACATTATGTTTCTAATGTTCAGGGCACCACGTCAGACATTATGTTTCTAATGTTCGGTGCACCACGTCAGACATTATGTTTCTAATGTTCGCGGCACCACGTCAGACATTATGTTTCTAATGTTCGGGGCACCACGTCAGACATTATGTTTCTAATGTTCGGGGCACCACGTCAGACATTATGTTTCTAATGTTCGCGGCACCACGTCAGACATTATGTTTCTAATGTTCGGGGCACCACGTCAGACATTATGTTTCTAATGTTCGGGGCACCACGTCAGACATTATGTTTCTAATGTTCGGGGCACCACGTCAGACATTATGTTTCTAATGTTCGGGGCACCACGTCAGACATTATGTTTCTAATCTTTGGCCACGTGATATGTATTCAAGATTGCCGTCAACATGCCATCCATTTTGTATGTTTACAGTAGGTTTTGGCAGATCATCAGGTGGTCTGAGTCTTGTGGTCCTCCACAGCCGTATGTTTCTTCATCTCTGTATCCCCATCTCTTTAAGTTCTTTCTGCATCGTGACACGACAGTTTAGCGTTTATTAATTAACTTCCATGTTGCGTAAAGCAGGTGCCCATGCACAGGTTCCTCCCACAGATTGATAAAAGCGCACCTGAGTCAGTTCATTCCGTCTTTCCAGGCAGCGTTTTTCAGGTCTATGCAAGAAACTTCGCCTAGAATTCCGTCTCGTACACTTCACCTGCTGTCCAAGCAGAGGATGCCTATCTGTTTCCTTCTTTCGATTTCAGATGACCCACTTCTTGGTACCGCATCAGTCACACGGATTATGTTTTCAGTTTATGTAGCTTTGATGCACCCTTTAGCTATTCGGATAGTCTCAGTTATTGCTGTATCAATCAGTTTGACATGTACAGGGTTTTGTCCAACCTGTCGTGGCATACTCAGCTACAAGCCGAGTGATGATGTTCGGAGGACATCCGGCTGTGCTGCACGTGTTGTGTCTGGCAATTGTCGGATCTCATTTCTCGAGTGTATCTTCCATTTTGTTTCCTAGCAGTGTATCACATAGGACAGTGTGCGATCCAACTTTACAAACAGGTACAAACATTTGAGAGCCGTACTGTGTTCCAGCTCCTGTCTTTGCTATTTGATCTGTAGTTTTCTTTTTACTGCCCTGTTTCTGAGGTGGAGAGTACGTACTTGTGTTTTACTGGGGTTTGAGATGATTGTTCTGGTAATATACATCAAGGGCACTTATAAGTTTGTGTTCAATTTCTTCAAAGCCATTTCTTCGAACGGCGACTGCTGCGTCGCCGGCGTAAATTCATGGTGTCAGTTATGTGTCTATATGTTGATCGTTGATACGTATGGTCCACGCCAAGTACTAAGACACTTCCTTGTGTCAGGCCATTTAGGTTTGTTTTCCTTCCATCTTCTCAACTCCCTCTACCAACTACACCACGCTCCAAGTGTCATAGCACCGACTTTTCTGCAAATGACAATTGATGACATTTGATGACATTAAAGTTAAGAAAGAGAGATAATTGTGTCTGCAGCACTGATAACATCTAATACAAAGGTGTCCAACATACGAAGAACAGAGAAGCGCGTAGAGCTAACACGGTTATCATTCATGTACAAGCTTTATTGAGATACCAATAACATCAGGTTAACTACTACTTTTTTTTATATATATTGAAGTTGACTTCTGAAATCGTACGAAGAAGAAGAAGTAGAAGAAAACTAAGAAGAAGAAGAAGTAGAATAGGAAGGAGAAGAAGAAATAAGAAGAAAGAAGGGGAAGAAGAAGAAGAGGACGAATGACCTTCACAATTTGCATCCACAACTGACCACTTACAGGTATGTCCGTAGTGACGTTGAATCTGAATAGAATAATATACCAAAATATAACATAACATAATGTGATACATCTCTATATAACGTATATTATAAATGAATAACTCATAAAATAGCAAAACACACTATAACACAACATAATACAACAATTTTACGGACCTTTAAGATCAGAAGCTTTCTCCATGACTCTGGATCAGATGGTAATTTGTTCTCCAACTCCATGAGTAGTTCATGTGGACACTCCCTCCTGTCCATGCAGGCAAAGTCATCTTTATTCGTGCAGAGGCGATGAAACGAGGACTGTCAGAATTATTGATAAATGAGTTTAGTTTAGTTTAGTTGAAGAATCCACGTCATTGCTCGTAGTTTAACCCATGTGTTCTGTTCTTCTCCATATTTTGGAGAATCCCAGCACCATGCAGGAACTCTGCAGCACCGACGAGGATCCCGTAACAGATTGTGTAGATTTTTTATATAATTTTAAATTTTGCCCGGGGCATCGACCTTAAAGCCTACTTTTTTTAAAATTTATAACTGCTGAGAGATTTGTAACGTTCGAGTGTCCGATCTCTACTACCCAGAGATCCGGGGAAGGGGAACTACCAGAACGGCCACCAGAAAAAAAATCTCGTTCTCTACCGTGATTTGAATTAGAGGCCTCCAGCACCCGAGGCCGACGTCTTACCTCGAGACCACTAAGTCCCCCTGATAAATGAGTGACAAGTTTTAAAGAACATTCCCTGAAGAGAATAAAATAAACTCACCAAAACCTCACTGACGTTTGGTCAAGTGAACTATACAGACCAAGACCCCACCTCAAGTCTCGTCAAGTGAACTATACAGACCAAGAACCCACCTCAAGTCTCGTCAAGTGAACTATACAGACCAAGACCCCACCTCAAGTCTCGTCAAGTGAGCTATACCGACCAAGACCCCACTGACGTCTGGTCAATTGAACTATACCGACCAAGACCCCCACTGACGTCTGGTCAATTGAACTATACCGACCAAGACCCCACTGACGTCTGGTCAATTGAACTATACCGACCAAGATCCCACTGGCGTCTGGTGAAGTGAACTATACCGACCAAGACCCCACACACGTCTGGTGAAGTGAACTATACCGACCAAGATCCCACTGGCGTCTGGTCAAGTGAACTATACCGACCAAGATCCCACACACGTCTGGTCAAGTGAACTATACCGACCAAGATCCCACTGACGTCTGGTCAAGTGAACTATACATACCAAGACCCCACCTCAAGTCTCGTCAAGTAAACTATACAGACCAAGACCCCACCTCAAGTCTCGTCAAGTAAACTATACAGACCAAGACCCCACTGACGTGTGGTCAAGTAAATTATACCGACCAAGGCCCCACTGACGTCAAGTGAATTATAATGACCAAGACCCAACCTCAAGTCCGGTGAACCATTCTGACCAGGACTCTTTTACTTGACGTTCATGTCAGTTGAAATACACTGACCCAGACCCTACTTCACGTAATGATAATGTAAAACATGCTGACAAACACCCCTACCTCGCATCAGGATCACGGAAACACACTGAGCAAGTTCCCAACCTCCTTCCCAGAATGCATCTGGAAACAGGCTGCATTAAGCACCTTACTGCCAATGGTTGAAGTCAGTAAACTCTTAAGATAACTACCCAATTAAGCATACCCTGTCACATATAGATTAGTAGTCCGCGTGACCTGGAGATCATAAACCTATTCTGCTACACTAACTATGACTAAATCTTTCCAACTCAGAGTGTCTCGACATGAGCTGGTTAGAGCACCTGGATCTATAACCCAACCATGACGTCTATTCTCTACTTCTTTATATTATCTTTAGATTTCAACTATCTAATTGCTTGGTCTCATAGTGCACTTCGCCAGTTGGAGATGAGCTGCTCTTTGACGAGCTCCTAACTCCTGTCGTCGGAACAAGGTTTGTGGGTGTGCTTCTTGGGGAATCTTAAGGGACATGAGCAGCCTTAGTATTAGTTCGATCCGTTCAAGAGGTGGTCATCCTTGAGTGGGTCCCAACTCATGATCCAGTCGTTTCTGTCCCGGGCATCGTGATAGTAGTCTGTCTGTTGTAGGGTCGTGAATGTTGTATATTTCTAGTGAATCTCGCCAGGGAGTTGGGGACCGTCCCCGAGGTCTCTTTTTGTCGCGCGGGGACCACATTGGGGTTATGGTACTCCATCGTTCATCTTGTCTTCTATATATATATATATATGACTAGCCAAGCGGTGTTTCGAATGGTTGACGTACTGTAGAACATACTTGATATGTGACTTTCTCCGGATATCGCTGTTGTGTAGTTCGTTCTGCTGCTGTTGTCTGAGAGTTATGCTCATGAGCAGTTCTCGAGGGAATACCTGACTGCTCTTTTAGGTGTGCCCTTACACCTTTTTCGTACGTTCAGACAAACGCTGATTTCTTCCTCTCTCCGTCTCTCTTCCTCTCTCTCTGCCTTTCCCTCTCTCTCCCTCTTTCTCTTTCCCTCTCTCTCCCTCTTTCTCTCTCTCTCTCTCTCTCACTGAAACCTATCCCCTTAGCTGTCTTTCTTGTCATCCCTGTCAATGTGACAGTTTTGTCCCCAACTTCGCATGTCACGGACATCCCTCCACCCCTTGTTTGTGTAACTATCTGTCATAGCAAATGGACTAAACCGGTATCAACACGATCTTTGACAACATTCTCCAACTTACTACAGTGAACAATTTCGACCCCTGCTAGAGCTGCTAATCCAAGCACTGACTTGCCAATGACTGCACGACGTGCGTGTCCTTTGTTTGAACTGCCCCCCACCTGTCCTTCCACTTAGTGTCCCTGACCCTCCCCACCTCCCCTTCCACTTAGTGTCCCTGGCCCTCCCCACCTCCCCTTCCACTTACAATGTCTCTGACCCTCCCCACCTCCCCTTCCACTTAGTGTCCCTGACCCTCCCCACCTCCCCTTCCACTTACAGTGTGCCTGACCCACGAACCTGTTACACAATCCTCAGTCTACTTCTTCTATTTCGCGGGTATCATCTTTGTGTGCATACGTCATTAAGTCGTCACCCACCGTCTTCCTAAGTTGCCACACTTCACCTTTGTATGCGTTGCTCTCTCCAACAAACGCTTTCTGGTTCTATTACAACACTGTGGGACCATCCTCCATGATTTGGTGATGAAGCCATGTAATCTCCCAATATTGATCCTGATCATGCGCCGTATTTCCTCTAAACAGAGAAGGCCAGACTTCACACTGGAGTTGACGCTATGCATTATGAACACTAAAATTCTATATGGTTTTCAATATGAGAAAGGTCACTCTAGCTTCTTGTATCCTAGCTTATATTTCATCAAATGCGTTCCCTGTGGGTTTTTTAAAAAAATACATTTTTTATGTGAAGCTTTCTACCTCATCTAGCAGTATTTCTCTCATGTGTGGTAGGACCCGTTTTGTTGGGCGCATTTAATTTTACCATTTTTGTCTTTTTCATTTTGTTGGAGAATATGTCTAGTGTTTTTTTTGTCTTCTTTATTAGTTGGGGTTGGCTGTTAGATAGGAAGTCTATGTTGTTGTAAAGTGCCTCTGTCTACCCGGCAGTAAATTGGTACCTGTAGTACTGGCAAGGAAGACAAGGAAGCGATAAATGGACATCGTGCCCAATGTATCAAAGAAATATGAGAGCTGGCACAAAGGAGTAACTAACACTTCATCCCAGATGGTAGTTTCTGCTATGGGATGACCTTAACTTTTTTTCAGTGAAGAGTTTTGCGATGCAAACCAACCTGTCTGTATTGCGAAATAGAGATCATATGCCAATGTTGCTGCACAAGACCCAAATCTCTCTCAGTCCATCTGACGGCTATCTGCTCATCTCATTTCGCCGACTTTTGCCATTTGCAAGTCAGTGGTGACATTGAAACCGACCATAAGCCACTCCAACCGACCATAAGCCACTCCAACCGACCATAAGCCACTCCAAATGACCATAAGCCACTCTAAGCCACAATGTAAGCCACTATTCTAAGAAACATCTGAACATCTCCTTACAAACGCAACATACAGTGCGGAAATCACAAGTGAAGGGGAGTCTACAAACGCTCTTAGAAGCGGCATCACAATGTATTCCAAGGGGTTGTATAGACCATTATTTAATAAATAAATACAGAGTCAAATATGCATTAGAAATAATGCAAAAATATACATGGGGACAACGCCATGATAGGAAGCGGAGATACAGTACAAAAGAGCTGGCACAGAAGTCCCAAATTAACAGTTTAGAAAGCCTAAAGTATAAAATGGGCAGAAAAATTAGATCTTAGAAAAAACGGAAATAGAGCCTAGTCATTGGTCGACAATTTGTAAGGGAGAAAACATGAGCGTAAACCCAAAGCCAGTGGTAGACGCAGAAAGAACAATCTCTGCAAACCCCAAGAAGAAGTCGAGCACTGCATTCGGCACTTTGCATCAGTAAATAGAGCAGTCACATCTACAGAACTTGACAGGAATCGATTACGCTACCTGATGAGTGACGAGAGAGCTCCACAAGCCAATGATTCCATATTTTAAGTAAACTTTAACAACCAAGAGCTCAAACAAGCCCTGAAAAAACTCCAGCCTAGAAAAATCCGAAATCAGACCATAGTTCAATGCTGCTTCACTTGGATACTCGAGGGAAATGTCTTCTCAGGATGATCAACTTAACATGGAGAATTAGAAAGCTATTAAAGACATGCAGAAATGCATATATAGTATTCAATATTTTGTTTAATATATATAAACTTCCCCATGATCTCCCGAAAATTGTGCCTGGGCAAATCAGTGGAGATAATGATTAACACGCGTTTCTATTGGTTTCTTGATAAATCCAACATCGTATACCAAAACTAACTGGGTTTAGAAGTGGCAGTTGCACAGAAAATCAGCGTTTTAGGTTGACCAAACTAAAAGAAATATGGTTTATATAACAATAAAAATGCAGTGGCCATTTTAATGAACATACAAGAGGCTTACCAACGGAACTATATAGAATGTCTTCTGTTGAAGATAATTACATGGGAATTAATGGCAAGCTCTACAACTGGATAAAGTAGTTCCTGAATGAGCTAACAGTCTTAGAAGAAAGATTCAAACGAGCTCATCTTTAAGATGCACTCGTTTCCAGTTCTACATCAATGACTTATCTGACCAGATGAACGCCGGACAAGCTCTAAATGCTAACGAACTAGCAAAATGGCTGACCTAAGATATGGAGAGTGAGGCACGGAGGGAACACGGAGACCTAAGATATGGAGAGTGAGGCACGAAGGCAGCACAGAGACCTAAGGAGGGTACATGATTACTGACAAATATTGGAACTGACAATTTATTGTGAAAAGACAGTGAAACATATGTATGTGTGTGTGTGTATGTGTATGTGTGTGTAAATATACAAACATAAACGCACACACGCACACCACACATACACCAAATATCATAAACACACACACACACACACACACATACACACACACACACACACACACATATATTATTTATTGTTTGTAATAATTTGTAAACAGGTTTCTCTCTCAACTTGGTTTATGTGTTATGGCTTTGAGGAATATACAATAACATAAGGGAAGTTTAGTCCCCTGTTCTGGTAACGGCACTTCGTACTGTTGTATCATATTGTCCGTATACAGTTTCCCATCACGACTTCTCTAACATTTCTCAGAACGAAGCTAGACAATGTAACCAGATATGTGCTGAATTGGAACCCGAGGGAAAATAGAGAGGGGGAAGACCAAAACATGCCTGGCGAAGAAAGGTGGAGGAGGGCTCAAGATGATGCTGCAGAATAGGATAGTTAAAGAGGATCAGGTTGGGTTTGATATTCCTGGGGGAACTAGACAGATAACGGACGATAACGATTTTTTTCACGACGACAGTTTACTGCAACATTTGTTATCCGCTTTGAAACTGGCGAAGAGGACATTACATATTCTGGTTGTGCAAACAATTCAGGCATACACTCAACAAAACATTCAGACATACGCTCAACAAAACATTCAGACATACACTCAACAAAACATTCAGACATACACTCAACAAAACATTCAGACATACACTCAACAAAACATTCAGACATACACTCAACAAAACATTCAGACATACACTCAACAAAACATTCAGACATACGCTCAACAAAACATTCAGACATACGCTCAACAAAACATTCAGGCAGACGCTCAATAAAACATTCAGACATACGCTCAACAAAACATTCAGACATACACTCAACAAAACATTCAGACATACACTCAACAAAACATTCAGACATACGCTCAACAAAAGATTCAGACATACACTCAACAAAACATTCAGACATACACTCAACAAAACATTCAGACATACGCTCAACAAAAGATTCAGACATACACTCAACAAAACATTCAGACATACACTCAACAAAACATTCAGACATACGCTCAACAAAACATTCAGACATACACTCAACAAAACATTCAGACATACACTCAACAAAACATTCAGGCATACGCTCAACAAAACATTCAGACATACACTCAACAAAAGATTCAGACATACACTCAACAAAAGATTCAGACATACACTCAACAAAACATTCAGACATACGCCCAACAAAACATTCAGACATACACTCAACAAAACATCAAGACATACACTCAACAAAACATTCAGACATACGCCCAACAAAACATTCAGACATACACTCAACAAAACATCAAGACATACACCCAACCAAACTGTTTACCTGTTGTTTGCTGCCCATGTGTTTTACGTGAATCTCATTCCCCTCCAAACAGGAACTAACCAACCCAGCTATTTGAGCGTGCGTTTTCTCGTCAGGCTAAGGCCAATAGCGCGTGTTTTAGTGACCAGGGTCGCGAGACACAATCCTCCACAGAGAGCCAACGTTAGACTGGGTGGTACTCACTAAGTTTGGGAAGCTGTGGTCTCCAATAACCACGGCTCGCCCGTAATCGCCAATAATCACTTTATTGATATCATGTGGCCAGTCGGCCTCGCAAATAAAGATCAAGGTAGTCCCATAACAGACACTGATGTCGGGGAGAAAGTGTTAGAGAATTCATTGTACTAGACCTAAGCTGTTCACAGAGGGGGGGGGGGGGGGGGGGGGGGGGCACACGCTTATCTTCCCCGCTGCATTTTCGTCTTTAACAGTAATTCAGGAATCCATTCACAACTGTATCGACTTTCGCGTATCTACCACGAGGATTGAAGCCGGTACTTTTGCGTTGAAAAGCAAGCCTCCGTAACTATGCCACTTGTACGCCTGATCTAAGTTCACATAACACATTTTAATAAGACGTAATTATGCTGGTCTCGATTCACCAAGGTTTATTAGCGTTTATTCGTTCTATCGTCGTCATGCGATGTCCATCAAACCAGATCAGAATAGTGACACAGACTCTATCGTCGTCATGCGATGTCCATCAAACCAGATCAGGGTAGTGACACAGACTCTATCTTCGTCATGCGATGTCCATCAAACCAGATCAGGGTAGTGACACAGACTCTATCGTCGTCATGCGATGTCCATCAAACCAGATCAGGGTAGTGACACAGACTCTATCGTCGTCATGCGATGTCCATCAAACCAGATCAGGGTAGTGAAACAGACTCTATCGTCGTCATGCGGTGTCCATCAAACCAGATCAGGGTAGTGACACAGACTCTATCGTCATCATGCGGTATCCATCAAACCAGATCAGGACAGTGACACAGACTCTATGCTCCAGAAAGACAAACTTTCCTAAACCTGTGCAAAAAAATTAGGAAGCAGTCAGCAAACAGACGCATTCTGAGGACAGAAGGACTGGACAGCGAGCACAGCAACATTCGGTATCTGCATATTGAAATCCGTCTGAATCTTGCTTTGATCGCTCCATTCCATCTGGCCGACTTTTCTTATACATTTTCTTCAAGTAATAGTCCCACTATAAGGCTGTCGGCCACTTCTGACAGTGTTGTCAATCTACTTTTCATCCCGGTCCGGTTTCCGGCAACCGGCATTGTCTTTGTAAATATCTGAGGTGTCTCACCTTGATTTGGTTCAAATTACTTTGGTTCTTGTTATCATTAACTTCTGCTTTTCGTATAGTTCTATTGTGTTATTGGAGCTACTCGTCCCGAATAGAGGTAAGTCTTGACGTATTGTTTTGGGAGGAAGCGGGTTACAGTGGCTCTTCTTATATCCAGAACCGTACTTCAGAATATCAACCGGTGTCCTCTTGGCTGGCTGTAATATAATGAAAGACTCCCCAGTAAGTTCATCACTACAGGGATCACAGTGTCGATACCTAACTTGTCGGTCAGACCGTTGTGACACAGTCCTTTTTCATGGGCATGAAAGAGGAAATGAAGTGTGGATCTCGATCAGCATGTCTAGCCTGACCTAGATTACTCTTCGTTCTTATCTTGACCAGTATGTTTAACCTGACCCTGATGACTTTTCGTACTTACCTTGACCAGTATGTCTAACCTGCCCCTGATGACTTTTCGTTCTTACCTTGACCAGTATGTCTAACCTGACCCTGATGACTCTTCGTTCTTACCTTGACCAGTATGTCTAACCTGACCCTGATGACTCTTCGTTCTTACCTTGACCAGTATGTCTAACCTGACCCTGATGACTCTTCGTTCTCACACATTCAAAGTTTAACCATTATGTACTGTTATTATTGTGTATTATTTCCACGGCCCAGTGCACCTGGCTGAACTGTATGTTATTGGCGTCCTGTTTGCTGACAGTGCCGCTGTTGGTATGACTGGAAAATATTATGGTTCTGTTTCTAAGAATCAACGTCACTGCACTTCGGGCATACCCATAGGTACTCAGTCTCTCTCATCAAATGGCGTAAGGTATGGATGCTGATGGTCCCTGTATCTCGCTGGTTGTACACACTCCTGCGCCGCCCTATCATGCGCCCCACTCCGCTCGAACCTCGTTTAATGTCGAAACTTTGCAGTCTTTGGATTGCTGCTTCATCTATTGCGGTGTCCTCATCCAGCAGACGGTCATTGATTGATTTCAAAATGTCACTTCTGTCCATCACCATCACCATGATGGGAGAAAGTGAAGGCAAGATGTCACCTCTTTCAGAGCCCTGAGCCCCGGCATGACCAGGACAGTAGATCCAGGTCAACGCCTGGAGGATTCAGGCCTCAACAGCAGCTATCCACTCGTACCTAAGCCATCCCTTCTGTACTTTCTGAAGTACGACTTGTGCGTCTGTAACGATGACTGCCTTTGTTATAGAAATCTCAGATATCCATTTCAGTGCTGAGGTCACTGCTTCCGTCTCCATTCTCATACTGGAGGTTGTTGACATGTATGCCCTACTGCGCTCAGCCACGACCTCTCCTCTCACTGTAGCCGAGAAACACCAGCCTGATGTCCTACTCAGCCACGACCTGTCCTCTCACTATAGTCGAGAAACCCCAGCCTGATGTCCCACTGCGCACGATTGATCCGTCGGTGTATATGACAGCGTCACTCTCCTGGGTGTTCTCAGTTATCAGCTGATTTACCTCGTGCTCTGCACTCTCATTGTTCCGTTCTCTGGATTCCTTGCCTAAGGTTATGATGACTCTCTGGTACTCACCAGTGTGGACCCATTCTTCTCCTTCGGCTATCGTCTCAGCTGGAATGACGTGTCCGATTGTTGTCTCAGCCTGTGCCATCCATGACGACCCTCTCTTGATTCTTGATCCCTTGATGTCTGAGATACTACTGTGCAGAGGGTGTCGAGTGTCAGTGGTGACACGCATATAGGCTTTGACTTGTGCCAGTTTATGTCTGGATGTCCCCGATAACAATCCCAACATGTACCGCATCATCACAATCGCGGTATCTCTAGTGCAGCCCAGAACCAGTCACATAACTTCATTCTGGGTGCGTTCCAACCTTAAACACTGTGTTCTTGATAGTGTGAGGATGCCGTGTCCATAATCGATGACAGACAACACGACCTGACGAAATAGGATGAACAGGAGGCGTTGTTCTAAGTCAGCAGCAGCCATGGTCTTGAGTGCTCCTAACCTTCTCTTACATCTTTGTACGATGTGGTCAACATGGCAGTTATAGGAAAGACTGCTATCAAATGTCACTCCGAGGTATTTCAACCTGTCATACCTGTCGATGGTGCAACCATCAAAAGTGATGCCTGGGAGTTCAGCTTTTACTATGGAATTATCCAAAGAGCACCACATCATGCAAGCCTTGTTCGGATTGATCTTGGAGCTTGTGTCACTACACCACTGTGAGATTCCTTTGCAGGGTTTCCTGGATGTCTTTGACCAACTCTTGCCTGTCTGAGCCAGTCCTGTACGTTAGGATGTCATCGGCAAATGTCAACGTTCGCCCTGTCCCTGTGAGTTGAATATTGGCTACTTTTATTGTGTAGATGTTGAACAGCACCGGTAAGAGCGGAGACACTTGAGGCAGTCCTGGACATATTCGCCTCGGTACTGATGTCCACGATCCCACGCGTAGCGCAACTGTTCTTTCCATCAGGGCAGCTGATATCCAACTAACCAGCCACAGGTTTAAACCACACTTCTGCAGACAGGTAATTAAGGTCCCAAAATATACACGGTTGTATGCGTCTTCAAGGTCGAGTGCCACCGCGACTGTTTCTTACTTTGACTGAAACCCCTCGTACACATCATACGCGAAAGTTCCAGCGTTAGCCCAGGTCTCCTTCGCTGTTCTATAACTGCCCAGCGTATCGGGTAGAATCTGCTCTCGTTCAAGGTAGGTCATTATTTTCCTGGCTACTATCGTCTCGAGCAATTTGCCATATACATTTTGTATGGTGATTATTCTATAGCTGCCGAGAAGCGTGGAGTGCTTACCAGGTTTAGGCAGCGGGCACGTATAGCTATGAAGCCAGTCCTCAGGCACATGTGCCTTCTCTATAGTGTGGTTGAACTCCTTCACCATATTTCTTATATCTGTCTCATTAACTGCTTGATGTGGCAATACTGTACTCCATCAGGACCTGGAGCTGTGTTTTTGCTTGTATGTAGGCTATTTACGACCTCTGCCTCGGTGATAAGGTCAACATAAGCCTCTCCCCTGATGGCTGCGTCTAAGATGCCTTTCCGAGTTTCCTGACGGGCATCTCTGTCGCCTTTGTCAGTCTGGGCAACATATCAACTGAAAAAACTGGAAAATATTCAGACCAATAATGGACAAGTACATCACCTTGGGAAGATTGGACCCTGCCCGGTTAACAACAAATATATGACACATCGCTCGCAGGGTGAGTGATATTGTCGAGAGGTAGAACACTCGTCTCTCAAAGCCATGAATGGAAACGGTGTGTGATAACATTTTGAAAGTTTCAAGCAACTCTTGGTCTCCAGAGAGGTGGGACCAGGCGGCCTACAACCTGAATTACATTCAATCCACTGATCCAAGGTAGCTCGAGACAAGAGAGTGCGGTTGATGACCAGCGCACCTCTTTCTCACTATAATCCAATTACAGCGCAAATTACATCAACAAAACAAAACCGACTGATGATGTCACCATTCTCGCTTATGATGGGCAACTAACTAATCCCCAGCGTTGTCATGGATATATAAACAGGAGACATATCGCTAACGTGTGATTGGTGTCTCGCATCTCAGTCACTTTAACATTATATATATATATATATATATATATATATATATATATATATATACATATATATCATCATCATCATCATCATCATGTAGCATGTCCTTTATAGAACGTCGTTTCCATCAAAGTCTGTCTGAAAGAAACTCTTTCTCTTGTCAAAACTCCAGCCTCCGCCCCAGTCAAACCCAGGCACTCGTGAATATCTTGGTACCATCATCTTCTTGGTCTACTCCTGTCGCTTTTATATGAAACTCTATACAAATCTCGTTCTAACTACATAATTTCTATCTAGTATTGGATCTCGCGTGCCCCTTTGGGAGTTGGTGCTGATGTTGATCGCTGGTGGTCGCCGGTTCTGCGTTGTGTAATGATAGATTTCTTGCTACATTCGCGAGTGGGCTTCTTGAGAAGTCTTAAGGTACATTTCAGACAGCTATGGCCACTCGTCTGACCTGACTCGTGCGTACGGTCGGTTGGATCACGATCTTAGCAGCAACTCAAGAACTGACTTCTGCTGAACTGCCAGTGAGTTTATTTCATCAGTTTATCTCCCATCCTCACAGATCAGAACGATCAATCTGAAGACGGCAGATACGTTTACTTGTCTTTAGTTGAACATAGACGACAGATACTTTTACTTGTCTTTAGTTGAACATAGACGACAGATACGTTTACTTGTCTTTAGTTGAACATAGACGACAGATACGTTTACTTGTCTTTAGTTGAACATAGACGACAGATACGTTTACTTGTCTTTAGTTGAACATAGACGACAGATACGTTTACTTGTCTTTAGTTGAACATAGACGGGTCACGATTTCATTCCAAATGGCACGAATGCAATGGCCGTTGGAGCAAAGTGAAACAGCCATCTAGATCTGCTTTCGAATCGAATATACACTGTCTTCTGTCTTTTAAAGACCTACTCTAGCCTTGCCAAACCAAGATGGCGGCCGAGTGTTCCTTTCGAGCCTACCGGTCATCCGTCAATCATTTCATGGCTCCTCCCATCTTGAATGCCATTGACTGACCTATACCGGTCACTCTGTCATTCTAAATGGTAATGCCTGGCGTCACATTTCCGTCCGCTTAAATGATGAAGAGACTTCGCTAACTCTCCCTCACGATTCCAACCCATTTTGACGATGGCGTTGTGTTGGTCCTAGCTTTCTTCACCATCGCCAATACCTCCATAACCACTTTTTGGCATTAGAGAATAAATTCCCAGCCCCAATCTTCTTTGCTCAATCTATTACATTTATGTACTTGCTGACACAATTTTTGTAACTGCATATTGAAGGCTGACAGAACTGTTCCAACCCAGTGCAATTTGGTTTGCATCTAGACAATCTATCTATCTAGAAGAACAGATTTCATAAAAGACTATTAAAATGTTATTTCCAAAAATACTCACTGTCATGAAAGGGTAATCTTTTCAAAAGACTGGTTTCATTAGGAGCTCTGGTTGTTGTATACCGTAGGTAAAGAAAAGAAGATGGGTATTCAGTTTGTTTCAGGGCAGGATTCTGTGTAAGGATCACTCTCAACAGTGATTTGTTGTGTTTTGTACCATTAATGTGTTTTATTTCTCTGTGTGGATGATGTATGGATTGATTATAAACCTTGGCACAATATGAGTTCTGTAATTTAGTTGGTTTACGAATGTGACGTTTCAGGGGTATTTTCCAGATGAGTCCCACGGCCCGAGCACGACGTAATTTGAACCAGCACGTTGTAATTGTAAATCTAGCTCACATTCTGTAGACCACCTCCTTCCCTTGCGGATGATCCATGTAGGCGTGTGTTCCCTGTATGTGATCTATCTTTACCTTCCGGATGTATCCTGTCCTTGGTTACGGTAGTATCGACGGAGAAGTTGGTACACCCCTAGTATTGGCAAACCTTTAAACTATCACTTTAGCCTTGCTCGTATTTCTGTTACCATTCGAACTCAATTTTGCTGTTGTGAGTCCATCACTTAATAATAAGTACAGCAAACATTAGAGCGGTATTAAATGGGGACAGAATCAATTGTAACAACACTGAACAGCAAACAGCAGATAAACAAAGCACTTACAAGCTTGCCTGTGGCAGGAAAAACATCATTCAAACCGTAAGTAAATAGATTACCTCCCTTTTGTGTGACGGTTTTCTCCAATATTTGGTAAGTACAGGGTTAGTTCTGTAGTGACGACACGCTGAGTTGACCCAGTTGTAAATGGTTACCTGAATTGCAGCTAAGAAAGGTAAGGTTTGGAAGAAGTGAATTGGTCACTCCTACTTCACTTCACATTCGCAACGTGGAGGTCTCTGCTAAAACGGGCCTTCTCTCAATTCTAGAAATACTTGACCGCCACCGAGTCTCATTTGTTCGGTCATGTCGTATGGCTGGACCAGGAAACCCCATACGATACTAGGTCGTCTCCTAGCGCCCAAAGTCATCCCACGACTGGCTGGAGTGGCAGATGAGGCCGTCCCCGCACAGTATGGCTCCAACATATATCAACCCCCACCTGCACCCTGGGCGAGGCCTGGAACCACACCACAGCGGTGGGTCGTGGATGTGGCCGATCGATGCAACGGGCCTCCAACGCATAAGCGAACATTATTATTACTTCACGAAAATATATGAGACCTGAAAGTATGTGACACTTCATCCCCGACGACTGTGTTATAGGGGGATAGTTACCTTCAACTGGTCTTTGCCTACTGAGACGAGGATGGTCGAGCGTTTAGCATACTGGTCTACTAGTCAGAAGGACACAGATCCCAACCACGACTATGAACTAGACTTCTTATTTCAGGTTGAAAGACTCAGCAGCCTGCACACTGTGCGGCGACTACCAAGACAAACGGGTTATTTTCCCAGTACCGTTAAGCAACCACGCGAGTGAACCCCGGGACTGTGGAGCAGAGAAGAGGCCAACTGCACTTTTTCGCATGTTCTAAATGACGGCTAAAGAAGGTTTAACATGGAACTAGCAATCTCATATTGTATAACAAATTGCTACATAAAAAATCCGCTGCTGCTTTTAGACAGGCTTCCTGAGAGATACCAACTGTAATGGCTGCCCTATAATCTGACTGGAGCGTGAAAGTGACAACTACATTTGAACAACATTTCCCCCCACCCCCCTCCGCTCCAAAAGAACAAATGAACTCAAACACACGAATAGATCAGAAATACAAATACAAGGGAAATAAACATACAAACAGCAGCCATCTTCATCCATGGCAAATCACTCCTCATAAATGGGTTTAGACAAGAAGTATATTTGTATGTGTGTTACTGAAAGTGGTTTTTCTGTGGACGTGCTGGGTTTTTCCTCCACCGAATTTAACATTCAGTTGGTTTCATTGTTCTGGCTTGGACTGTTGGAGTGTTTGATTATTGTGGCAGTGTCTATTTCTTCATTTGTTTGTGGACAGTTTAATGGCGTGACATTTGACTCAGACTATCCGCAAATTGTGTCAGAGTTAAGTTAGATGCGTCATTCAGTTGTTGTGGTAGTCGGCATGGGGTGGGTTGAGTGTGGTAGACAGCATGCGATGGGTTGAGTGTGGTAGCCAGCATGGGATGAGTTGAGTGTGGTAGCCAGCATGGGATGAGTTGAGTGTGGTAATCAGCATGGGATGGGTTGAGTGTGGTAGCCAGCATGTGATGGGTTGAGTGTGGTAATCAGCATGGGATGGGTTGAGTGTGGTAATCAGCATGGGATGAGTTGAGTGTGGTAGACAGCATGATCAGATATTCTGTCTGAATACTCTATGTAGACTCCATTAGCTGCTTTAATGGTAGCCTTAAAAGCAGACCCATCAGTTTAGACATGTATCCATTCTTCTGGGTAGGCGTCAATCGTTCTCTGTGATGCCCTCATAGACTGACTGGATCAGCACTTCTTGTTGTATTATCTGTTAGTTTTGTTTAAATTTCTGTCATTTTTAAACATGTATGTGGTGGTAAATATCTTGTTGCTCTCTGTGTTTCTTGTCTGTTGTCTGGGACGTGATGTCTGTCCTTAATCTTACTGGCTAAGATATCAAATTTCGCCAGATTATTAGCAACCTGCGACAGACACGTGTCCGACCTTCACCATCGCAGAGTCATCTTAGATCTCTCAGAAGCAGCCTAGATTATGTTAGATCCACCTCGCAGATCGACAGTCGTCACAGAGTAACAGAGCGAAGGACGATTACTTGGGTTAGACAATGAATTTACCGTCTGTGTTTATACACGTATGATTCGTCACAAAATTACAGCAGGCCAAGTTCGGATAGTAGACTGATGACAATAGTTATAGGTTTAGTGGTGGCTAGAATTTTAAGTCATAGATTGTCATAGACACTTGTTTGTAAATTCTTATAGTCGCAGTCTGTCCTCAATTCTTATAGCCCCAGTCTGTCCCCAATACTTATAGCCCCAGTCTGTCCCCAATTCTTATAGCCCCAGTCTGTCCCCAATACATATAGCCCCAGTCTGTCCCCAATACTTATAGCCCCAGTCTGTCCCCAATACTTATAGCCCCAGTCTGTCCCCAATACTTATAGCCCCAGTCTGTCCCCAATACTTATAGCCCCAGTCTGTCCCCAACACATATTTTGAATGATCCTGAGGTCTTTGCCATCAATAATTCTATATAAAGAAAAACTACATTCTTTCATGTGACATCAATGCCTCAAGTCCATGTCGAAATCCAAAATGACATATTTTCTTAGAATCAAATTACGAGGTGTGTTCAAATGAAACCAGACCCAGTGGCTTTATTACAGAACACATGAAAATTACATTATTTGGTGTGACAGAATTAAATATAGCAATTGTTATATAGCAAACATGCCACAGGGTTAGTTAGACAAAAATCGCCATAGACATTCAGACACGCATTCCCATTTCATGGGTAGATGGCGGATGCTGTAACAAAAAAATTACTTTGAACCACTTGGTCACCGAAGTCATGACATCTGCATCAGAGTCAAATCTTTGTCCCTTCAAAAGACATATCAGGGGCTATAGGATGGGTGTGACAGTTCTTCTCACCTTTTCTGAGCTACCGTTTTGTGAACAACGTTCGTGACATGTGGACGCGCATTGTCGTGCAACAGAATCACACCACGCGAAAGCATGCCGTGTCGTTTATTCTTGATTGCTGTATGCAGCTTGTCTAGTGTGTCATTGTAGCGGGCAGCATTGATGTTCACGCCAGGCACTTTAAAGTCTGCCAACAACAGTCCCTCATGGTAAAAAAACACTGTCAGCATAATCTTACCAGCGGAAATGTGCGACTTGAATTTTTTTGTTTCAGTGATCCGGGATGTTTCCCTTGCATGCTAGTAGTTTTGCTGCTCAGCTCAAAGTGGTGGCACCACAGTTCATCACCTACCAGTATGCGCAAAAGAAGCGATTCACCCTCCTCTTCGTATCACAGCAAATGGTACAAACTCCATCTCAAGCGTTCTTCCTTATGGTGGTCGGTCAGCAACCGAGGTGCCCATTGTGAACACACCTTCCGATACGTCAGTTTCTTGCTAACCCCCATTTGAACTGTCTCTAGTGACACAGTAAATTCCTCTACTAGCTCCGGCGACGGTCCATCCGAATTGCTGCATTAATTTTGGTGATGACACCTTCTGACGCAACAATATATGCCTGACCTGGTCTCGGAATATCTTTCATTAACTCACATCTTTCTTTAAACAACGTTGTTCCAGTTCTTCAGACCTTCAGTGAAGGATACGGGCCTTGGAGATGAGATGTTTCTGAAGACTTTTAAACGTCACGTACAAAGATTGAGTTACAAATGAGGAAATACGAGATATAATAACAGCAATAGGGCCTTTTGAAGACTTCTTGGCAACAGTCAAAAGAAAGAAACTCGCTTAGTACGGTCACATATCGAGATCAAATAGTCTTGCAAATACAATCCTCCACGAAAAGGTGCAAGACAGACGACGAAGAGGCCTGCCCAAAAAGAGGTGGGAGGACAACATTAAAGAATGGACCAATCTCAGAGCAGAAGAGGCACAGGCAGGGCCGCTGACAGAGAAGGGTGATGTGGGGTTGTGAGGATGTATTCATGTGTGCCCCAACGACCTCACTGGTTACGGGATGATCTGACCAGTTCTTCACTGTTTTCTTTGACACACTTTTGTCACCATACACTGCCTGCATTATGTGATGAATGTCAACTGGTCGACATTCTTCCCCGCGCTGATCAACTCTGGGCAGATTCCATATTACACCCACCATGTTTTCAACGGTCTGCTGAGAAAACTGAGTCGGAGGATAATTAAATTTTGCCAACTTGATGGTTGGTATGTGCTGTTTACACCTGAAGTGACATCATCATGCGTATGTTCACTTGGTGCAGTTAGGTCCGGTTTCACTTGGACACGCCTTGTACAATAGGTTCATGTACGGTATCTGTCACCTTCGCTATCCATTGCTTTACTGATCAGTCACTTTCAAATTAACACCAGTATTTATGTATTCATCGCAAAGGTTCGCATATCTGCTGGATGAAGGTGTAATTAGTGTTTTGATGCGTGAAATCCATGACATTTATGACTATTCACACCTAAACTTGCCAGGAAGACTGACAGTTTTATCAGGGTTACATTCAACGTCAAAGCGTAATTTCATGTCAGCATCCCTTGTGGTGAGAGTATTCTACCAATTTGGTTTTATTTCCTGTACACATTTGTTGACAAAATGAGCGTTAATGTCAAAGTAAAACAAGATTACTAAGATGAAACAGCATCATTATATTAACAAAAATAACAGCAATTCTGACTCCGAGGCTATAAACAGGCAGGTGAAAGAGAATACAAACGCAGCAGATCAACAAAACAAATGTTTTACAATAAATAGAACATGATACATTAATGAGTGTTTAAGAACTAGCTAGTATTTTTGTGTGTGCAAACAGAGGATATTTTTAATTTGGGTGGGTTACACACCTTCTAAACAGGAAGTAGTGTATATTAACCAGGAAAACAAGTACCCAAGTTCATGACTTCCCATGAACACAATTATCACTACAACCTGCAAGTCTCAACAGTCTACTGGTATAACATTAGGTGAGATCAAAACCTAGTCCTATTGGAGATGGACGATAAACTTGTAGGTCATGTGTACATGCTGCACATGTAAAAGAACTCTTGGCATTGAAAATTGAAAAGATCAGGATGTTAGCCACTGTAGGGGGAAAATTCTAAAGGTAACCACATTCATACCCAAAAGTAGCCTGCACAAAAGCCAAAAAGGAGACAGACCTCCATCATGCAAAGACAAGAGGTCCATGATGTGTTTATCAGCACATTAGATTGCAAGTAAATACAACAAGGATATGTACACCCGCAATGACTAAGTGAAGTGGGGTTTATTGCTTGTTTTCCTTTGTTTCGATATGTTGTATTTTTTAAGGAGTCAATTAATGATGAAAACCAAGAGTCTACTGTATATTAAAATTCATGTACCTATGACTTATAATTCAACTTTCCTATGTACAATTTTAAATGTAATGAAAACCAAAAAAACTGAGATCACAAAAATGACAAAACTCAAAATGTACTCTACAAATAATAATATACGATCATATACTGGAACAGGTCAAGAGCTTCTATCTGGAACATATAATAACATACGATCATATACTGGAACAGGTCAAGAGCTTTTCCTACCTGGAACAAATAATAACAGAAAATGGAAGGCTAGCTAGCTGCAGGGAAATTATGAAGAAGATAAGGACAGCCAAATCTGTTTTCACCAACATGACTCATATATTGACATCCAAACAAGTCATTCCCAAATTAAAAATGAGATTGATCAGCTGTTAGTAGACTCACCTTTACTGTATGGCGTATAAAAATGAGCAATGAACAAATGTTTGGAGAAGAGAATTTATGTCTTTGAATAGTGGAAATATTGAATGATGTGGCGGTGGCATGTCCAGGAAAGAAAAGAAAACAACTAAGAAGTCTTGAAGAAATTAGGGGTGCAAACAGAATTGATGAACAAAATCAAAGTCCAACAGTTAACCATTTGAACCATGGCCAGCCACCTTTAAAATCCCATTCGCCTGTGCTCCTGAGAAAATACACACAAAGGTAGCCATCTGAGGAAAGCTATAAACTATGATAAAACTATGTGCTCTAATTTCATTGTTCTATCTCAAATTGACGGAGCTGATCATCTCCATTGTTCCTACTTGTTACGTCAGTAAATTGTAGAATACATATAATGAAGACCATCCTGTATCATATGTACTTGATACATTACACCAGATCCCAGCCGCTGCCCCTCAAACGACAAATGTGGGGGGGGGGACAAATAGTGGGAGGATAACATCATGGGAAGATTGTTTCATCAGAGCAAGAAACACATTGGAGATCCATCTACTTGGATGGGAAGATTGTTTCATCAGAGCAAGAAACACATTGGAGATCCATCTACTTGGATGGGAAGATTGTTTCATCAGAGCAAGAAACACATTGGAGATCCATCTACTTGGATGGGAAGATTGTTTCATCAGAGCAAGAAACACATTGGAGATCCATCTACTTGGATGGGAAGATTGTTTCATCAGAGCAAGAACACATTGGAGATCCATCTACTTGGATGGGAAGATTGTTTCATCAGAGCAAGAAACACATTGGAGATCCATCTACTTGGATGGGAAGATTGTTTCATCAGAGCAAGAAACACATTGGAGATCCATCTACTTGGATGGGAAGATTGTTTCATCAGAGCAAGAAACACATTGGAGATCCATCTACTTGGATGGGAAGATTGTTTCATCAGAGCAAGAAACACATTGGAGATCCATCTACTTGGATGGGAAGATTGTTTCATCAGAGCAAGAAACACATTGGAGATCCATCTACTTGGATGGGAAGATTGTTTCATCAGAGCAAGAAACACATTGGAGATCCATCTACTTGGATGGGAAGATTGTTTCATCAGAGCAAGAAACACATTGGAGATCCATCTACTTGGATGGGAAGATTGTTTCATCAGAGCAAGAAACACATTGGAGATCCATCTACTTGGATGGGAAGATTGTTTCATCAGAGCAAGAAACACATTGGAGATCCATCTACTTGGATGGGAAGATTGTTTCATCAGAGCAAGAAACACATTGGAGATCCATCTACTTGGATGGGAGGATTGTTTCATCAGAGCAAGAAACACATTGGAGATCCATCTACTTGGATGGGAAGATTGTTTCATCAGAGCAAGAAACACATTGGAGATCCATCTACTTGGATGGGAAGATTGTTTCATCAGAGCAAGAAACACATTGGAGATCCATCTACTTGGATGGGAAGATTGTTTCATCAGAGCAAGAAACACATTGGAGATCCATCTACTTGGATGGGAAGATTGTTTCATCAGAGCAAGAAACACATTGGAGATCCATCTACTTGGATGGGAAGATTGTTTCATCAGAGCAAGAAACACATTGGAGATCCATCTACTTGGATGGGAAGATTGTTTCATCAGAGCAAGAAACACATTGGAGATCCATCTACTTGGATGGGAAGATTGTTTCATCAGAGCAAGAAACACATTGGAGATCCATCTACTTGGATGGGAAGATTGTTTCATCAGAGCAAGAAACACATTGGAGATCCATCTACTTGGATGGGAAGATTGTTTCATCAGAGCAAGAAACACATTGGAGATCCATCTACTTGGATGGGAAGATTGTTTCATCAGAGCAAGAAACACATTGGAGATCCATCTACTTGGATGGGAAGATTGTTTCATCAGAGCAAGAAACACATTGGAGATCCATCTACTTGGATGGAAAGATTGTTTCATCAGAGCAAGAAACACATTGGAGATCCATCTACTTGGATGGGAAGATTGTTTCATCAGAGCAAGAAACACATTGGAGATCCATCTACTTGGATGGGAAGATGACACTTGAACTGAACTAACAGAGGACATTGGAGATCCATCTACTTGGATGTGGAGATGACACTTGAACTGAAGTAACAGAGGGCATTGGAGATCCATCTACTTGGATGTGGAGATGACACTTGAACTGAAGTAACAGAGGGCATTGGAGATCCATCTACTTGGATGGGAAGATTGTTTCATCAGAGCAAGAAACACATTGGAGATCCATCTACTTGGATGGGAAGATTGTTTCATCAGAGCAAGAAACACATTGGAGATCCATCTACTTGGATGTGGAGATGACACTTGAACTGAAGTAACAGAGGGCATTGGAGATCCATCTACTTGGATGTGGAGATGACACTTGAACTGAAGTAACAGAGGGCATTGGAGATCCATCTACTTGGATGTGGAGATGACACTTGAACTGAACTAACAGAGGGCATTGGAGATCCATCTACTTGGATGTGGAGATGACACTTGAACTGAAGTAACAGAGGGCATTGGAGATCCATCTACTTGGATGTGGAGATGACACTTGAACTGAAGTAACAGAGGACATTGGAGATCCACCTATTTGGATGTAGAGATGACACTTGAACTGAACTAACAGAGGGCATTGGAGATCCACCTACTTGGATAGGAAGATGACACTTGAACTGAACTAACAGAGGGCATTGGAGATCCACCTACTTGGATGGGAAGATGACACTTGAACTGAACTAACAGAGGGCATTAGAGATCCACCTACTTGGATGTGAAGGTGATACTTGAACTGAACTAACAAAAATTACTCTTTAGTTTCTATTTCTTTTTTCCCATCATTTCTAGTAAACAATGCTTCTAATGCATCATAATTTGTATCAATCCCTCCACCCTTAGGCATTAAGATAAGCTTCTTAGCGCTGTTCTGGAACCTTACAGTATAAAACGTTTTATCATACACAGAACCAGAGATAGGAATAATGTCTGAAATTGCCACATAGAGGTCTCTGCGATTTCCAAACAAAGAGAGGTGAGATACCTTCAGGTAACTTTCATCTGAGCTGATCATTACTTTGCAAATAAATCTTGACGTAAACAGGTAGCTCTGAGCATTGAATATTACAGAATAAAATGTTATGGCGCCACATATAGTTAATGCAGTGTCCTGTGCAAATAAATCAAACAGTGTCAAACCAATGCAGACGGGCGTTACAACAGAAAACATGAAAGTGGATACCTTTGCTAGAGTACACAACATACGAAGTAGCTGTATTCTGTTGATAAGGTAGAGCTTTATGTACTCTTTAGATTTAACTTCATTTAAAAGATGATTTGCTGAGCTTGTCTGCTTAAATCTTGAAGAAACACACAGTGGATATTTGGTCTGAATTTGTTTTAACTGCACTTTCTCATGCTGTGAGGATTTCTGAAAGCTGCTGTCAAAACACAAAAGATCATAACATTTATTTCTACAGTGAGTGTGAACATAGCTCACTTGTGGAACAAATGGCACTAGATAATGTTTTTTGAATACAGCATCTACTGAAGACGGACAGTTTCCAAGATGAACTGATATGAGATCCAAACATGAAAACAAATGCCTAGAATCTTTTGTTAGCTTGTAAAACTTTGAAAGGTGCAGCATTATTCTCTTTAGTAGAAAGTGGACAACTTTCAGAATGGCTAGTACTTGGCTGATATCAGTAGCCAGGAACTCAAGTTTCTGTATGTCAAAATCTGAAATAAAAAACACAGAGATTTACTCACTTTGGCCATGTTGGAGAGAAAAAATGTTTAAGGAAGGTAGTTTCGTATCAATAAAGTGGTTTGGACACTTATCTCCTGACCAAAGGGATAATAGGGTCCAATCATTGGTAAGATCAAGTTTTTTTTCTGACGAGAACAATATTTTAGCCTGCACACTGTGTGGTCACTATAGAGGAATGTATCCTTTATTTCCCAGTCATATAAATCAAGCCAGAGGATCTCAGCAAACAGGAATAAATGTAGCAAAGATGTTTTGTTTTCTTAAGATAGACCCTTGGCACATACAACTGAATAGGATAAGGTGCTACAACATTCATTATGCTAGGTTCTCACCAAGGGATAAGCTGAACTTAATGAGGTCAGATATCCTACACCTGAAGTGGGATGTCCTACACCTGAAGTGGGATGTCCTACACCTGAAGTGGGATGACCTCAACATGAGGTGGGATGTCCTACACCTGAAGTGGGATGTCCTACACCTCAAGTGGGATGTCCTACACCTGAAGTGGGATGTCCTACACCTGAAGTGGGATGTCCTACACCTGAAGTGGGATGTCCTATACCTTAAGTTGGATGACCTCAACCAGGAAGTGGGATGACCTCAACCATGAAGTTGGATGACCTTAACCATGAAGTGGGATGACCTCAACCAGGAAGTGGGATGACCTCAACATGAGGTGGGATGTCCTTCACCTGAAGTGGGATGTCCTACACCTGAAGTGGGATGTCCTACACCTTAAGTGGGATGTCCTACACCTTAAGTGACCTCAACCATGAAGTTGGATGACCTTAACCATGAAGTGGGATGACCTCAACCATGAAGTGGGATGACTTTAACCAGGAAGTGGGATGTCCTACACCTTAAGTTGGATGACCTCAACCATGAAGTGGGATGACCTCAACCATGAAGTGGGATGACCTCAACCATGAAGTGGGATGACCTTAACCATGAAGTGGGATGACCTTAACCTGGTGGGATGACCTAAACCTGAAGTGGGATGACCTAAACCTGAAGTGGGATGACCTTAACCTTATGAGATGGGATGACCTCAACCTGATGTGATGGGATGGCCAGTTCCAACTTCTTATGACCTTTACTGTCCTAGCTTACACTCAACATGTACATCTACCCTTAAAAATAGGAATGCACTGAATAGGTGTTTTTACTATTCGGTTGAATACGAATAAATGTCTTTAACTATGAAATAGGAGTGAACATTTGGCATACAAATTTGTGTTTAACGTTTGCTATAATTATAAAGTAATCAACAAAAACATTTCAGAGTTACATTCTTACAATTGTCATAGTTAACATGCATACTGTTGTCATTGACGGTGTTGGTGCCTTGTGATTGGCAGGATAATACAGCTGCTAATGTTTCCACCTGCCTTTAATTTTGTGTATGCTAGTTAAGAAGTGAAGTTTACAACTGTGTTACTAATGCAGAAATAAACAATTCATGATAAAACAGGCCAGAAAGTCTATTTTGCAAAGCAGATATTACTACTGTAACCTGCTTTATTTATTCCATCATCACATGTGGGCTTCTGGAGATGCAGCAAGATAACTTGAATGTCAGCTAATCCCATTGACAAACACACATTTGCAGTGCTGATCTCATGCATAAGCTGTTTAAATTGTTTCAGTAAAGTCACAACATGGAATGAAGCTGAAAGTATTTAAACTTTTTAAGGTCTAAAATTATCACGCTGCACTTTGACCTATTCGGTTGCCAAATATAAACAGCCCATAAAATGCGCTCTTCCACACCAAATCAAATACTAATCAGTTACTCGGTGCATTCCTACTTTAAAGCATTTAATGATTGTAATTACTGCTAAGCTGTTTCTTTTCATAGGTTTATGAACTGAACAAGTGTTTTGTTTAACGGAGTTGGGGTGTAGACTATGATAAATGATTTCACAACCTCCTTTCCAATAAAAGTATTTAACCCCAATGTTAAGTCAATTCTATGATATGGCTCTGAAACATGGAGAACAACAATTATACAGACTTTCATAATGAAGTGCTTGTGCAGAATATAAGTATTGAAATAGTAAATAAGGTTCTTAAAGTTGAACTGATGGCAACTGAGGAGCAGATGCTAATATGTGATCAGATACACATTAAAAAAACAAGCTCATTGCATTACAAGACAGTCACTGTTCCAAAATTTCCAGGGTAAGGGAAGTGATCATCATCTGGTTGATCAGTCTGGAGACTGGTTGTAAGGTTGTCTGAGTATGTCTCTTCATTTTACACTATCCTCTGGTTGATCAGTCTGGAGACTGGTTGTAAGGTTGTCTGAGTATGTCTTTTCATTTGACCCTATCCTCTGCAGTTCTCTTCATTGCAGCATAAGTTGGTACTTTAATGTCCCTGCATGCCTGAGATGTAAAGGTGAGTCTTGGTCGCACAGGTACTATCTTCCCTTGAATCTTGCCCTCTAGAATCTACTGTAGAAGATTTTCATGTCTCATATTATGACTCATCCAACATTTTTGTATCATATGCAATATCTGTCTTTGTGCATCCACATCTGTGAGTACATCGTCATTGGATCTTCTTTCTGTCCAACTCACTCTTTCCATTCTACATTAGCACCACATATCAAACACTTCCAAGCTTTTTTCATCCTTCTTCGCTAAAGTCCATGTTTCACCCCCATACAGTGCCATTGGCCATATACGAGTGGCAATTATTCTTTTCCTCAGGTCTATCGTGATATTCTTTGAGGCTAACAATTTATATTTTTCTCTGAGGCTCTTTTTTGTCATTTCAATCTTTGTCTTTAATTTCTGTCTCATTGCAGGTATCTCCTGTTATGGTTTGCCCCAAATATGTAAACTTCTGTACTTGTTTAATTATTTCTCCATTGATGGGTATATTTATTTGCCTATGTTGCTTGGATATTATCAAAGAATTTGTCTTCGATGTGTTTATTTTCATGCCAAACTCTTTGGCCGTGCTATTATTTTTTACAAGCAGCATTTGCAACATTACTACCGATCCTCCCACTATTGCTTGGTCATCTGCAAATTTGATGGCATTAATTTTCATACCATTAACTTTGACACCCCTGTTACAACTCCGCATAACCTTGACCATCATTATCTCTGAATATGTGCTCTAAAGACTCAGAGAAAGCAAGCAGCCATGTCATACCTCCTGTTGTATGGAAACTGGATCCGTGAGACATTATGTGATTGAAATAATCAACTCTTGATTTTCATACAGGTTGTAGATTAACTTAATGATTGGTCTTTCTATACATATATGCTGCAGAATCTTAGTTTGCTCCAGGGGACTCAATTAAAGGCTTTCTTCTTGTCATTAAAACAGATAAATAGTGTACGTCCTTGATCGATCATTTTTGTTGCGAGAAGTCGTAATGATCCAATGGCATCCTGTGTACCTCTGGCCTTGCAAAATCCAAACTGGTTGTCTTTCAGTACCTCCTCTATCTTTCCATCAATTCTCAACTGAATAATCTTAAAAAAAACTTTTAGATGCATGTGTTATCAAGCTTATCATTCAGAATTGACCGCATTCTATAGCATTTCATTTTTTTGGCAAAGGGATTAATTATGAAGTTGTGTCACCTCTTGGCCATATTCCCTTGTTGTAAATGTCATTAACGTGTTGAAAATGCAAATTATAAAAAGTCTCTCCTGCTGATTTTAGTAGCTCAATAGGTAACTCATCTATCTTGATACAGGCCTCCATCAGTTCCTTAACATATTCTCTCCATCTTACTTTTTTGTTTTCAGGGTCTGTTATTGGTTTCCCACTCTTATCAGTAATCATCCGCGATTAAGGGAAAAATACAAACAGAATATAAGTTATCTGCAAAACAAAGAGAATAAACTCTAAACAGATGGAACTGAATAACATATAATTGCAGAAAATATCAAAGGAAAACAGACAAGAGCCACTGTGAACGAGAAGAAAACATCAAGAGATCAACATAAAATAGTGTGTACTGTACAGCAAGTCAAGAAACAGAAGAGGCAGATAATCCTTGAATCTATCATACTACTATTGATGATCAAATACTGAAAATAATCAAGAGCTTCTCATATCTGGGAAATTTGGAAAATGTCAAATTTGTTTCTCACCAACATGAGTCATATATTGATATCAAAGCAAGTCTCCGGCAAATTAAAAATCGGAGTGATCATATGTATACTCGTCTTTACTAGATGGACAATGAACGATTGGAGAAGAGAATTGATACATTGGAAATGTGGATATATAGAAGAATGGAGTGCATTTCCTGGAAAGGAAAGAAAACAAATAAGGTAGTGTTGGAGAAATTAGGGGTGCAAAGAGAATTGATGAACAAAATCACAATTCAACAGTTAAGATTGGTCACACCAAAAGTCATAACACCTTACTGACAACAATACCAGTGTAAGGAAGGATGAAGGGCAAACATGCCAGAGATAAACTATACTATAAATGGGAAGATCACATCAAAAGATGGACAGGGAAATGTCTGGCAGGTACCACCACCATGGCAAGAGACAGAGATAGTTGGAGATCTATTGCAGCAACTTTCAATGTGGAGATGGCACTTCAAATGAACTGACCAGCCGACCTACGATGTGGAGGTGGCACCTAAACTGAACTGACCAGCCGATCTATGTGGATGGCACCTAAACTGAACTGACCAGCCGACCTATGATGTGGTTGGCACCTAAACTGAACTGATCAGTCGACCTTCCATGTGGAGATGGCACCTAAACTGAACTGACCAGCCGACCTTCCATGTGGAGATGGCACCTAAGCTGAGCTGACCAGCCAACCTACGATGTGGAGGTGGCATCTAAACTGAACTGACCAGCCGACCTACGATGTGGAGGTGGCATCTAAACTGAACTGACCAGCCGACCTATGATGTGGAGATGGCATCTAAACTGAACTGACCAGCCGACCTACGATGTGGAGGTGGCATCTAAACTGAACTGACCAGCTGACCTGCGATGTGGAGGTGGCATCTAAACTGAACTGACCAGCCGACCTATGATGTGGATGGCACCTAAACTGAACTGACCAGCCGACCTATGATGTGGATGGCACCTAAACTGAAATGATCAGTCGACCTTCCATGTAAACTAAATTGACCACACTACTAAACCATAGTGATAACAATCGCAAAGACAAGTATATTATATTAATTGATCATTGTGATCCTTCTCTGTTGGATTCTGTGACTGATATTACTGTTAGACAAAGGCACCTTTGAAAGAAGTTTCCACGCAGAATCATCTATTATAATGTTCACCATATCTACAGCAACTTGTAGAATTAGTTGTTCTGCAATAGTATGGGGCTTTTACACTTCGTAACTCTAAGTACAAACTTGTGTGATGCTAGCAAAAAATTTCTTCATATCGACACCTGCTGAGAAAAAGTAGCTTTGTTGTTATAATTATTTTAACTTTCTGGTAAAATAGTGGCAATGTTTACTAACCATGATTGGTTGCTAAATGGCGTATTAGCTTACTTGAAAACATGAACTCTGGTGCCAAAGCTTGTATGCACCTCTCTTCGTTATTGACATCTGTCACTATAAAGCCAAAATCCAAATAACTGTTGCTGTATTTATTGATATTTCCGCTTCTTCCCAACCCCACCACTAGTTTGTGACGCATCTTCTTATTTTTAATCCTACAATGCATATTAACGTTCACTAAAAACGTGTCCATTTTTAAGAAGATAAAAACAACAAATTATAAAAGTTTATAAAGCACAATTCAGTTGGTTCAAACTTCAATAAATCAAGGTCACAGAGACAGACTATTCATATACAAACACCAAGTATGAGAAAGTTTGATAAATAACTAGAACAATTCATTCACTATATTTATATTGATGCACTGAGAAACACGCATGTCTCTTGGTGCAGCAGGCTGAGAAACTGCATTCTGCACTGCAGTGACTTGAACAATCTATTAAAATTCTGATATTGAGAGCCATATAGTATTACTATTGAAAAGCAAAACAGTTAGTACAGTGCAGTGTCCGTTAGATATGCTTCATTTTGCCATATTAACAAATCGATTGTCCGATTCTAAAACCATGTGTGCTAAGCTTCATTCAGTGAAAATATTTGTATATTCTGCGGTGCCCCTGTAAATCGGCCAATGAAGGCTACACAGCCCCCACTGAACTTGCTGGTGTCATAACAACACTGGACTCACATGCAGGAGCCCTGACCTGTTACTTTGTTGTTCAGACATGTATTTATTGGTTTGAAATGTTCATGAATTAAAATAAGGTGTGTTCAGCTCTTTGAGTTTACAAAAGAAAATGTAATTAAAAGACAGTGGTTGCCCAGTGCCTAAATGGGATATTGAACAACAGTGGCCACCCATTGTCTAATTGGTTACTGAACAAAAACAATCTGCATGTCAGAGCCGAGGTGCACTTTCACGCAAATTTGATGCATTTATGTATGACAGAATTTCTTGGTTGTGGCTGTGAAAAGAAAAACACTCTATTCTATTTTGTATGTTCACCATTTAGAGGTAATGATAGTTGGACAAAACAAGGAATGTGTGGTCTAAAAATCTTCAGGAAAAAATAAAAAAGTATGAAAAATCAACAAAACATAAACTTATGTCATCAGTTTTCAACTTCCTGGAAAATGTAACATCACAGAAAGTTTAAGTAGTGCTTACAAAGAAGGTGAGTAACGTTGATTGTGAATGCCCACAATGAGTAGGTAACTTTTTTTGTGCGCCTGAAAAGGACGTTAAGTTGCGGATTGCAGTAGCTTTCCTCACATCCCGAGCGTGCTGATGAAGCTAGGCCGAGGTCCTCCAGGTGCTTGTGCTATGCTTGGCTTCATCTGTGTGTCGCTCACTACATCGATACCTCACCTTGTTAGCCAGGCTGCTATAAAAACAGCCCATTTCCAGAAAGGGCTACAAGAAAACTAAGGTAAGGGTCTTGGCCAGTATGTTTTGCCTGACCCTGACTAACATGTCTGATCAGCATATTACCAGTCATTAGTCTTCCTTCCCTGTGAGTATCATACTTCGCCATATAAAATTTTCTCAGTGCTCTTAGTTTGTTTTCATTTCTATTGTTGAGTTCTTACAGAAAAAACAAAATCCACATGCCCCCACTTCTCTTACATATAGTTTACAAATTCTCTAACATTTAAAAATAGACTCACTGTACTGTCTTTGGGACTGTTGTCACTACCAGCTGCGTTGTTTATTAGCTACCATCTTCAGTTCATTTTCAATTTTTTCAGTAGTCAGTGCTGGATTAGGATTGCATAAGCCCACGAGCTACAGATACTGTAATGTCTCCAGTAGTAATTCATGGAGAAACCAAAAAAAAAAAAAAACCTGTAACCTTCAAATGTTTCCTATTGTTTCTAATTGTTCATTTAAGTACACATTCTGTTAATAACAAAATATTTAGACTAAGGTAACTTTTTGTATGCCCCCCCCCCCCCCCCATTATTTTAAACTAATATTTTAAAAACAAAGCTGCTGAAAATATATGACTATATCTTTTATTCTATTCTTTGGAGATCAAGATGTTGAGCAGTGCATGAGCTGCAGTGGTCAGCGACCCATAGCCGACTGCTAAGTGCTAGTATCAGGGCCAGCAAACCAGAGCTGCCAAGACCCTTCACCTCCAAGCGGTGATCCTGGATAACAGGCTGCAATAGAGCAGACTGGCTAAGGAGAAGGGATTGAAGAGGGAAGGCTAGCCCAGTACCAAAAAATGCCTGCTGAAGTTGGATGTTTGAAAGATGCAAATATCACAGTCATTGAGTCAGGCTGTAAACTACTACTACTACTTGAAAGTACTAGCAACCATTCTCCAGACATCCTGCTACTTCAGTACTTGCAAAGCCCTTTTAAAAGCTTGGTAGCGGGAGTTTAAAATTTAATCTATTCAATAATTCTGTGAAGGCCTAGATAACAGGCCCATGCCAATAACCCAGTTGCAGTGAGTGAGTAGGTGAGTAGTAGCAGCAATAAGTACTAAGTTGCACTAAACATGACAGACAACACAATATTGTCAATATTGAAAATACGGTATATTGAATACCCCCAATGGCCAACCCCCAATGTCACCCGATTTGAGGACGAACTTAACAGTGAACTCAGAACTATAACTATTCAACAGAACACCTTACTTTTACTGTACTAACTTACTTAGACGTGTACTATGTGATTGTTTTTGTACGGGTCTTCAGATTATGAAAGTCTATATATTCTATTTTTATTATAATATTATCTTTGTAACAAAGTTTGTTATATGAAAAATGTATCATATGTATGAACTAATCGAATCGGTGGTGTATATCATTGCAACCATAATAATACTGGTTATTGTAGAGGGGGTGGGGAAAGAAGACATTGATTTCATTCAATACAAATAATAAAAGTGATCGCTAGTATACCGTCTCAATTCTATTTCCAAGTGGAATCGTCTCATCATCTCTGCTACTTACTTCTGGAGCACGTCGGAGGTCATCAATGTTGCCAGATAATTCTTAACAAATACTGCCAAATAATATCTGAAAAACCGTTCAAAAGTAGCCCAATAATTATTGACTTGAATTGAGTGAAACTTATTTTAAATATTGTTGAAGATAAACATAATTATACATGGTTTAAGATTTTTTTAGAAGGGAAACTTCTGGGGAAACACATAAAACTGGTAAATTTTGCAGTTTAGCGGTGCGATGTTAGATGAAAATAGATATAAACAATAAACAACAATGTTATAAAATTGAAAGAGATGCTATAAAAATGACAAATCAACATAGAATGAATGAGTTGAATCATCATAGTGGTACGTCTATCTCTATCACGTCTTCAGGCACATTGTCTGTTTTACTATGTTCATACATATCGGATGTAAACTGGGACGGCATTGTGGCTGTTGGCTGGACAGCATTGGGGCTGTTGGCTGCATATTATTTCAGCAAATGTTATTTCGAGCCATATATCCACGAATACGCAAGAGATTTCCAAGCAGACTTTGTTGCGTCATGTTCCTGAGTTTTGTTATAATGAGATTAATTTAAAGAAAATGCTCTCCCAACAGATGTACTGCTGAATTGTAAGGCCAAAAGAGACAAAGCAAAATTCTCTAGATCATTGAAGTCACGTCCGACTCACTATCAATGTCCACTCAAAATCTCTCAACATCAGCCTCTTCAGTATTTGGTCAAGAAATTAAGCTGAGCCGATTCCACTTTTGTTCCAGTTGTCCAAGATTTCCTTGAAATAAAGTTAGAAAGGATAATACTGCTTGATGTGGCTTCTGTTTACACAAAACTAAGATTATATGACGATTCAAGCCATTCCACGTTTGCTGGTAGACTGTCTCATTTCTTTTTAAACTTTCATCAAATAACTTCGTCAACGAATCTTTTCATCTTTTGCTAGCTGAGTGTGGCCAATGTTATATCCTGCGAGAATAATTTGAAATTGGATTCCAAAATTAACTTCTGCAAGGGGGAGATGATTTGAGTGGTCGTCAGTGTCATACTTCAAAATCGAAGCCCATGTATCGAATGTTGTTGGCCTCATGAATTGCAGAATATAACGATTTAACCTCAACATTTCCCTTAATACTTTAACGGGACTTGCTCTATCTTACTCGAAGAGTTTGTTAACTCTGACAGGACTTGCTCTATCTTAACTCGAAGAGTTTGTTAACTCTGACAGGACTTGCTCTATCTAACTCGAAGAGTTTGTTAACTCTGACAGGACTTGCTCTATCTTAACTCGAAGAGTTTGTTAACTCTGACAGGACTTGCTCTATCTTACTCGAAGAGTTTGTTAACTCTGACAGGACTTGCTCTATCTAACTCGAAGAGTTTGTTAACTCTGACAGGACTTGCTCTATCTAACTCGAAGAGTTTGTTAATTCTGACAGGACTTGCTCTATCTAACTCGAAGAGTTTGTTAACTCTGACAGGACTTGCTCTATCTAACTCGAAGAGTTTGTTAACTCTGACAGAACTTGCTCTATCTAACTCGAAGAGTTTGTTAACTCTGACAGGACTTGCTCTATCTAACTTGAAGAGTTTGTTAACTCTGACAGGACTTGCTCTATCTTAACTCGAAGAATTTGTTAACTCTGACAGGACTTGCTCAATCTTAACTCGAAGAGTTTGTTAACTCTGACAGGACTTGCTCTATCTAACCCGAAGAGTTTGTTAACTCTGACAGGACTTGCTCTATCTAACCCGAAGAGTTTGTTAACTCTGACAGGACTTGCTCTATCTAACCCGAAGAGTTTGTTAACTCTGACAGGACTTGCTTTATCTAACTCGAAGAGTTTGTTAACTCTGACAGGACTTGCTCTTTCTAACCCGAAGAGTTTGTTAACTCTGACAGGACATGCTCTATCTAACTCGAAGAGTTTGTTAACTCTGACAGGACTTGCTCTATCTAACTCGAAGAGTTTGTTAACTCTGACAGGACTTGCTCTATCTTAACTTGAAGAGTTTGTTAACTCTGACAGGACTTGCTCTATCTAACCCGAAGAGTTTGTTAACTCTGACAGGACTTGCTCTATCTAACCCGAAGAGTTTGTTAACTCTGACAGGACATGCTCTATCTAACTCGAAGAGTTTGTTAACTCTGACAGGACTTGCTCTATCTTACTCGAAGAGTTTGTTAACTCTGACAGGACTTGCTCTATCTAACTCGAAGAGTTTGTTAACTCTGACAAGACTTGCTCTATCTAACTCGAAGAGTTTGTTAATTCTGACAGGACTTGCTCTATCTAACTCGAAGAGTTTGTTAACTCTGACAGGACTTGCTCTATCTTAACTTGAAGAGTTTGTTAACTCTGACAGGACTTGCTCTATCTAACTCGAAGAGTTTGTTAATTCTGACAGGACTTGCTCTATCTAACTCGAAGAGTTTGTTAACTCTGACAGGACTTGCTCTATCTAACTCGAAGAGTTTGTTAACTCTGACAGGACTTGCTCTATCTAACTCGAAGAGTTTGTTAACTCTGACAGGACTTGCTCTATCTAACCCGAAGAGTTTGTTAACTCTGACAGGACTTGCTCTATCTTAACTTGAAGAGTTTGTTAACTCTGACAGGACTTGCTCTATCTTAACTTGAAGAGTTTGTTAACTCTGACAGGATTTGCTCTATCTAACCCGAAGAGTTTGTTAACTCTGACAGGACTTGCTCAATCTTACCCGAAGAGTTTGTTAACTCTGACAGGACTTGCTCTATCTTAACTTGAAGAGTTTGTTAACTCTGACAGGACTTGCTCTGTCTAACCCGAAGAGTTTGTTAACTCTGACAGGACTTGCTCTATCTAACTCGAAGAGTTTGTTAACTCTGACAGGACTTGCTCTATCTAACTTGAAGAGTTTGTTAACTCTGACAGGACTTGCTCTATCTAACCCGAAGAGTTTGTTAACTCTGACAGGACATGCTCTATCTAACGCGAAGAGTTTGTTAACTCTGACAGGACTTGCTCTATCTAACTTGAAGAGTTTGTTAACTCTGACAGGACTTGCTCTATCTTAACTTGAAGAGTTTGTTAACTCTGACAGGACTTGCTCTATCTAACTCGAAGAGTTTGTTAATTCTGACAGGACTTGCTCTATCTAAATCGAAGAGTTTGTTAACTCTGACAGGACTTGCTCTATCTAACTCGAAGAGTTTATTAACTCTGACAGGACTTGCTCTATCTAACTCGAAGAGTTTGTTAATTCTGACAGGACTTGCTCTATCTTAACTTGAAGAGTTTGTTAACTCTGACAGGACTTGCTCTATCTTACTCGAAGAGTTTGTTAACTCTGACAGGACTTGCTCTATCATAACTTGAAGAGTTTGTTAACTCTGACAGGACTTGCTCTATCTTACTCGAAGAGTTTGTTAACTCTGACAGGACTTGCTCTATCTAACCCGAAGAGTTTGTTAACTCTGACAGGACTTGCTCTATCTTACCCGAAGAGTCTGTTAACTCTGACAGGACTTGCTCTATCTTAACTTGAAGAGTTTGTTAACTCTGACAGCACTTGCTCTGTCTAACCCGAAGAGTTTGTTAACTCTGACAGGACATGCTCTATCTTACCCGAAGAGTTTGTTAACTCTGACAGGACTTGCTCTATCTTAACTCGAAGAGTTTGTTAACCGTGACAGGACTTGCTCTATCTAACTCGAAGAGTTTGTTAACTCTGACAGGACTTGCTCTATCTTAACTTGAAGAGTTTGTTAACTCTGACAGGACGTGCTCAAAATTCATGGAGGAGGTTACCAAAAGGATAGATAAGGGAAGCCAGTGGATGTTATTTATATAGATTTTGCATAGGCCTTTGATAGAGTACCTGATCAAAGATTATTTCAAAAGTTAAAATCACATGGAATGGGGGGGGGGGGGGGGGAGTTGCCAAATGGATTGAAAATTGGTTAACGGGAAGAAGGCAGAGGGTGGGCACAAATAACGAGTATTCTACGTGGTATGAAGTGAAAAGTGGAGTGCTACAGGGCTCGGTTTTTGGATAAATTTTGTTCATTATATTCATAAACGATTTGGACATTGTTAGGGCATACATGATTGCAAAATTTGCTGATGACATAAAACTATGCAGTAGTTTCTCATCTAAAGCCGAAGTGAATATTGAGGTCGGATTTAGATAAAATTCAAGAATGGTCTGTAGGCTGGCAAATGGAGTTTAATGTAGATAAATGTACAGTCATCCACATAGATAGATCCAATGCGGAACATAATTACAGGATAGGCGAGAAACATATTAAAAAGATAGATAAAGAAAGGGATCTAGAGGTTATTATAGATCATACAGGTACGGTGAGTGAGCAAGTTCAGGTAGCAGTGAAAAAGGCAAATGCAATGTTAAGTATGATCAAAAGAAATATTAAACAAAGGAGCAAGGAAGTGATAGTCAAACTGTATAAAGCATTAGTTGGACCTAGATTGGAGTACTGTGTACAGGTGTGGAATCCTTATCATAGAGGGCATACAAACATGCTGGAAAGAATACAAAAAAGAGCTACAAAGCTGAAAGTGGGATCCCAGAATTACAGTTATGAGGAAAGACTCACAAAAACCGGCCTACAGTGTCTAGCAAAGAGAAGAATTCGAGATGACTTAATACAGGTTTATGAGATGATCAGGGGAACGGATAAATTAGACAATAACAGGGTTTTTTCAAAATACAACCACCAACAAGAACAAAAGGGCATAACTACAAATTAACCAAAGAGAGGTCCAGATTAGATATTTGGACTTATTTTTTTATTCATAGAGTGGTGAATGCTTGGAATGCATTGCCACAGGAGGTAGTGGAGGCAGGGACAATTAGTGCATTTAAGAATAAATTGGATGCGCATAGCTTTTAGAGCAAGGTAATGTAAATTAAACTGGTTGTATTCAGACTCTGCATGGTCTTCTAAACCAGTATAAAGACGTTAACTTAAGCTAAGTAATACTGGAATATTGGAGATGATCATGTCAGTCTATTTGAGATCAAATAATTGAAACAGATCACTTAGTTTTGTCATTGTAACTAGTTTTGTTCAGGTGTCCATTTTTGGCTTTTTTTCTTCAGGAGCCAAGGGGAGTGGGGTTTTACAGGCCAGGTGACCAGGGTTCAAAGGGTTAATGCTGAAACTTGCTGAAAATAAAGACCTAAAGTTACAGACGCATCATGAATGCATAACACGTATGTACCAGGCAGCAAAAAAAAAAAAAAAGGTAACAAATGAAAGTAGCCCAAAATACCGCAACCTACCGAAATTTCTCGCAACTCTCTGAAAAAAGAAGCTCAATATTGGGTTTATACCTCCGTTTGTACCTTCCCAGTATTTGCTCTACCATATCCTTGCGTATAGTGTTGAAGTCTTCTAACATAGACTGCGCTTCCTGGTGTTTTGTATCCGAGTCAGTGCTTGCTGCTAGGTTAAGATTGTTGCTCATGCTATCATGAAACGCTCCCACTGTTAGTGGATGTTTCAGTATGTCAAGGTCATACCTAATGTGCACAGAATGCCATGAAAAAGCCCAAGAAAATTTGAATATATTTTCATACCCACAACATATGGAGATCTACTATTGAAAATGCTGGAAGACAGAATTCGAGTAGAAAGAGGAGATAGTCTAAGAAACAAGTGCATCACACAGGTAAGGCTTGCAAGAAACAAGTGCATTACACTGGTAAAGCTTGCAAGAAACAGGTGCATCGCATCACACAGGTAAAGCTTGCAAGAAACAAGTGCATTACACTGGTAAGGCTTGCAAGAAACAAGTGCATCGCATCACACAGGTATAGCTTGCAAGAAACAAGTGCATCACACAGGTAAAGCTTGCAAGAAACAAGTGCATCACACAGGTAAAGCTTGCAAGAAACAAGTGCATTACACTGGTAAAGCTTGCAAGAAACAAGTGCCTCACACAGGTAAAGCTTGCAAGAAACAAGTGCATCACACAGGTAAAGCTTGCAAGAAACAAGTGCATTACACTGGTAAAGCTTGCAAGAAACAAGTGCCTCACACAGGTAAGGCTTGCAAGAAACAAGTGCATCACACTGGTAAAGCTTGCAAGAAACAAGTGCATCACACTGGTAAGGCTTGCAAGAACATTGTGGTGCAGGCTTATGCTGAGCGGATTAGGTCTGCCAAGAACAGAGGAGTTACAAGTAACGTAAAGATCCTTCTTCACTCCATTCGCGGTACAGAAAATATGGTGTTAGGCTCATATTATTAAGTGACCCACAGCACATAATGGATGATGTGGTCAGTATTAAGCCGGCCGCCTTTACTGCCAAGGTTGCTCTAGTACCCAATTTCTAAGACTGGGTTGACCACAGGACTAGTTTGCGCGATTGGGAAAAAATTCCGCGGCGACTAGAAACTGAACCCTAATCGCTTGGCTGAGAAGCTATTGTCCGTTTCACTATTGTTGCCGTCAATTGCCTTCTAATATCTCAATCATCCTTGCTCCGATAAACATGATATTCTGCACATGGTTTTATCTGTTCAATGTCCCAATGACATTATAGTTTATATTTTGTCAGGTAGTGCCATTTTCTAAACGCGGCTAATTCCTTTGATCTTTGTTATCAAACTAACTATTTTGTCCCTACAGAAAATAATCTAACATAAATTTAAAAATTGTCTTTTTTTAGGCAAAGACGTTTCTCCAACTTGAATAATATTTTCTGCATTAGGTAAAATATAATGTCCTTTTTTAATATAGTTTATGCGTTTTAGGGACTGTAAGAAGTAACTGCGCATTGAGAAAGAATGCGTGAAGATGTAAAGTACATGATACTTGTATTTACATGTAGAACATAGAAATTATATACTTCTAATGAATTGGTCCAGGTTTATAAATAGAAATAAAGGGTTATAATTCAGTTCTGAGATCCATCTTCTAGCTGATTGGGGTGGCCATGAAAAGGACCGTTTTGCCCTAGTGATGAAAACTTATATTTCTCGGATATTCAAGATCAATTTATTGAATTTTGCTGTTTAAAAAATTTATATACGAGGTATTAAAGACCACTTTATGGAAATTTGCTTGAAACAGCCTAGTTAATAACCCAATTCCGCTATTTAATCTGATCAATGGCATAGCCAATGTTGAAATTGATAAGAAAAATATTAGTACACGATGTTATGTTGTTATACTCAGCTAGGCTGTCTCTATTTACGCGATGTTATGTTTTTACGTATGCAGTCCGGGTCGTAAATCACACCAAAAAAAGTTCAGGTTGTCACATATTCACTGCCGACGGGGATGAAATGTTGGTCTTCATTGCAGGAAGTCTCCGGTTTTGTGAGACAGTGTTACCAATTGCCTTGGTTACTGACTTGCATTCTTTAATAGTAAGTCAGGTCAGGGCAATACAATCTCCCCAAAACTCTTAACAATGGCCCTTGAGGAAATCTTTAGAAAACTAAATTGGGAAGATGCATAGACGGAGAAATGCTCACCCACACTAATGGCTTACTGATGAGGTAGTCATTCTGAGCCACAGTGTCGGAGCAATGCGTAAATGAGCCCAACGAAGCAAGCGGAGTAGTAGGCCTTAAAATCAATAGAAAGAAAACCCAATACACACTGAACACTTAGTGCCTAAGTGGGGAACTGCGACTAGGAAATGATCTTGTTTATAACACGAATTCGTGGGGAAGTGACACGCTTGCCCAGTCAGACACAATATACTGACCAGGACGTCGGGTCAGCGTCAGGCACAATACACAGACCAAGATGTCGCGTCAGGCACAATACACAGACCAAGATGTCGCGTCAGCGTCAGGCACAATACATAGACCAAGATGTCGTGTCAGGCACAATACACTGATCAGGACGTCACGTCAGGCACAATACACTGACCAGGACGTCGCGTCAGGGACAATACACTGACCAGGACGTCGCGCCAGGCACAATACACTGACCAGGACGTCGCGTCAGGCACAATACACTGATCAGGACGTCACGTCAGGCACAATACACTGACCAGGACGTCGCGTCAGGGACAATACACTGACCAGGACGTCGCGCCAGGCACAATACACTGACCAGGACGTCGCGTCAGGCACAATACACTGACCAGGACGACGCGTCAGGCACAATACACTGACCAGGACACCGCATCAGGCACAATACACTGACCAGGACATCGCGTCAGGCACAATACACTGACCAGGACGTCGCGTCAGGGACAATACACTGACCAGGGCGTTGTGCCAGGCACAATACACTGACCAGGACGTCGCGTCAGGCACAATACACTGACCAGGACGTCGCGTCAGGCACAATACACTGACCAGGACGTCGCGTCAGGCACAATACACTGACCAGGACGTCGCGTCAGGCACAATACACTGACCAGGACGTCGCGTCAGGCACAATACACTGACCAGGACGTCGCATCAGGCACAATACACTGATCAGAACCACAACCTCCCTTCCATGTAGCGTTCCCTGGAAACAGGCTTTCAAGACAGCCTGGCTGACGAGATGGGGATCGATGTGATCCCCATAGTAGTGAGCACCATGCACATGAAGCCAAACATAGCACAACCGCATGTATGACCCCGGTCCACCTTCATCAGCATGCTTGAGATGTGAGGAAAGCCACTACAACCCGGCACTTAACGAAAGAGTAAACTTACTCATTGTGAGCATTAAACAACAACAATATGAATTCGTACATTTACGTGGGCCAAGAAATTTCCCAAACTTCCCAAACAGAAATCGCGAGAATCCATGTAGGATAGCAAAGTGTTGTTCATCTTCAATCGTACCAGAACCATACTTCAACAGACGAGAAACGACACGGTAAGAGCCCACACCTTTTAACAACATCGTTACTTCAGCCACGGTATATGGCTACACGACATGTAACCTACGACAAGCAGTCACAAAGAAGCTCAGAGTAGCAATGGAGCAAAGAACATTGACAGCCTCTTTACGGGACCGAATTCGTAACACATAAATCATGCGCCGAACTGCCTTCGATGCCGTCGCAGATGCTGCATTGCTATGACATTTTTAAAAGGCAGATTGGCGGAGCGTGTGGTAGGTATGTCGAACAACAGATTGTCATGAAAGGTGCCATTTTGGTGGTCCTACAACTTGACGTGCCAACGCCGTTGTCCACCAACGAGATGGAGATAAAACTGTTGGCCCAACATGGTACGCCATAGCAGACTTACCGGGCTGCACTCGCAACACACGTGCGCCATCAGGATGAGACCCTTCCATTGTACTTCGGTTGGGTTGACTTCTGCGATTGTCCCAACTAGCACAGTTGCGTACAGACGCATACATGCATCCAAACACTGGTTAATACGTCCTGATATCGCTCAAAAGACTTCCGTCCGGGGTTGAAAGACACGTGCCCATGTCAGTATAGAGGCAAACGTTTAACAAACAAACAAAAATACTGGAGAGCAAAAGACCGCATTGAGTATTAAGCAACATTTGGCTATCTGACATCGGGAACTTCCTTTACCTGATTAAATACCAGGATGTACCCATTTACAGCTGGGCAATTGTACAAACTAACAAAGGTCACTTGCCTACGCATGCGATGTGCAGTGCCATGCTAACTTTATCTATATTTTACCCAGCCTATGCCTAATTGGGGCCTGAAACGTATTTCCAACAAAGAGCCTCGTATCCTTACCCCCTGACCATTTGTCAGTTTACTACTTTCTGATGGTGTGTTGTGCAGAATAAAAGTTCCCTTCGTGATGTTAGTTTTAATGGTATCGCAGTTCATTATTCGCTGAAAACATACATAGGTAATGGATCAGTGACCATACCAGAACAAAAAACAAAAAGAAACCAAAGTTACGCCATAGAATCTTCGTCAAGGACAAACAACACACGAAAATAACTAGCAAATCACAACAAAAACGTCTTCAGTTGGTTTTCCTCATCGGAATCGTCAAATCAAATCTGCATCGATACATATTTTAGTGCTGCAGAAATGTTCCTTGCGAATTCTAGGGAGGTAATATTATTCACTAGTGTCAACAGCTAAAATCTGATCATCTTTAGTCTATTTTGTTACATTTTTAAGAAAATATAATTTTTAACTTTCACAAATAATTTAATTATTATAGTGGTTTAATATAGCAGCTGCTATTTCAGAATACTGATGACGAATATTTATATTACTGAAACCAGACGACAAACAATTAATTAGCATTCCATCTCTTGTCGGTGAGATCCCAAGTTTGGTGAACAGGTGTAATTAAAATTTAATTGCAAAATTGGATATAAGATCTTAGCTTAGGTTTGTTTAGTATTGCTAACAATACAGTAACAGGTGGAAGGCATAAAGCAATTATTCAGCAGTAGTGTAATTGTAAGAGGCTACTCCTAACCCTTTCAGATATGGCCAAATCAGCAAGTAATCGAGCCCTCATAACATCCAGCAGGAATCAGGTTGCCATATTGGTTGCTAAATTTAAGATATTTGGCTGCTTTTCAAACCCTTTTTTTTTCATAATAAGGTTGCCATCTCTGGGGTGAGGAGCTGGACTTTCTACCAGGCACGTCAAATAGGTGGTGAATAGCTGAATTCATTCTATATTTAGATGCTAGCTGTGAATACCAAATAAACTGTAGTGAACTAGACACAGTGTCCTGCATGGAGACCAAAAGGAGGCAGCCCCTCCATCATGCAAAGACAAAAAATGCTGATCACTTGTTTGTCTTCCAACCTGATTACAAATCAATAAAAGAGGAAAACCAGACAGACCTTCAAAATCAACGTGACGAACGGGCGTGAATTATGGACTATGATTTTTGTTTGGGACATGGAATATTGGAAGTATAAAGAGAAAGAAATAAGAGCTAATAGAAGAGATCTTAGTTGAAAATTCAAGTTCTCATATAAACTATAAAAAAAGGTAGTCATGGATCTTGAGGGTAATATAAATATGCTTTTCTACAGCGGAGTTCCCACTGTCGACAGAGCCAACTGAGGAGTGGGCTGTACTGTGTCCAGGAGTCAAAGGGACAACATCAAGGAATGACAATTAGTCTCCGATCACAATATGGTACAAGACCTTTATGAAGAAGGCAAGTTAGTCGACACCATCATAGTTTATATCCCAAATGAGAGTGAAAGAGCAGATGACAAAGATGAGTTCCTTAAACTGCTTGAAAAGACAGTGGATGATTGTCATGAAGAAATGATATACCTTAGAGATTTAAATTCAGGAGTTAAAAAAGTTCATTCTAAATTGGAGAAGGGAGGGAATGATTGGGAGATACAGTGAAGAGGTTTTACATGACAATGGAAGGTAACTCCTAAGATTGTGGTCAGAAATGCACGAGCGCTTACATACATACATGCACACACACAACACATATACAACAATGCACACAATATGCTACCATCCTCATGGAACGATATTATTAGTCATAGTAGCTTGCTTGAGCAGCCTATTTTAGAGAGGATTTTGAAGACTCTATCCCTACTAACCAAATCAAATGCCTTTGTCAGATCAATGAAGGTGACATAAAAGGCACTGGTTATGTAATGTTGTTAAAGCTATATTCACTTCTCTTATGCTGTTAAACCATGTATATGTGTATTTTCTTGTGCTGTTAAACCTTTGTGTGTTGTATAACATTGTTCAACTATGCAGTTTTTATGGGGATGTCACAAAGTGGTTAGTGACATGGGTCACAACCCAAACTTACTGGGTTCTGTTTCTCGAAACAGCAAGAGACTATCCCTATAAGTAGTAACCCATGTTAAAAATGTGTCCTTAAGTCAGATACAGTGAACCATTAGATGCAAAACACAGTACACTGCATGCCGCTTAAAGAACAAAGATGAATGCCAACATAATTAATATCTGTGTACATCAAGTCATGACATAGCTGCTGATGAAATCCATAAGTCAGTCATGTTGTATTTTATATTTGTTGACATCAAGTCATGACATTTTGTTGATGAAGCCCATAAATCAGTCATGTTGTATTTTATATTTGTTGACATCAAGTCATGACATTTTGTTGATGAAGCCCATAAGTCAGTCATGTTGTATTTTATATTTGTTGACATCAAGTCATGACATTTTGTTGATGAAGCCCATAAGTCAGTCATGTTGTATTTTATATTTGCAGAATTTGATAACCAGACATGCAATATCCTGGTTGCTGCGTAGAAGCTCACATTTAACGACATCAATTAAGTCACTTTTAAGTATCATGCCCCTGACAGAGTTGTGGAGGACAACAAGAATCCTGCTGCACACCTGGTGCATATCACTCCATATGTTAACTGTTTCTGCTTCATCTCCTTTTGATTTCTTAGCCACGACAGCCAGCACAGCTTATTAGTTGATGACAGTTAGGACAGCTTATTAGTTCAGGACAGCTTATTAGTTGATGACAGCTAGATCGGCTTATTATTTGATAACAGCCAGCACAGCTTATTAGTTTATAACAGCCAGCACAGCTTATTAGTAGATAACAGCCAGCACAGCTTATTAGTTAATAACAGCCAGAACAGCTTATTTTTTTGGTTACAATTTATGACTATTCTGTGTTATTGTGCTGGACGAGTGAGTGAATGAGTGGTTAGGGTGTCGGTCTTCTACTGAGACCTGTCTTGACCTAGCCATTCCTCTTCTACTGTGACCTGTCTTGACCTAGCCAGTCCTCTGCTACTTAGACCTGTCTTGACCTAGTCACTCCTCTTCTACTGTGACCTGTCTTGACCTAGCCAGTCCTCTTCTACTTAGATCTGACTTGACCTAGCCATTCCTCTTCTACTGTGACCTGTCTTGACCTAGCCAGTCCTCTGCTACTTAGACCTGACTTGACCTAGCCAGTCCTCTTCTACTTAGACCTGACTTGACCTAGCCACTCCTCTTCTACTGTGACCTGTCTTGACCTAGCCAGTCCTCTGCTACTTAGACCTGTCTTGACCTAGTCACTCCTCTTCTACTGAGACCTGTCTTGACCTAGCCACTCCTCTTCTACTGAGACATGTCTTGGATTAGCCATTCCTCTTCTACTGAGACCTGTCTTGGCCTAGCCACTCCTCTTCTACTGAGACCTGTCATGACCTAGCCAGTCCTCTTGTACTTAGACCTGACTTGACCTAGCCACTTCTCTTCTACTGAGACCTTTCTTGACCTAGCCACTCCTCTTCTACTGAGACATGTCTTGGCCTAGCCATTCCTCTTCTACTGAGACCTGTCTTGGCCTAGCCACTCCTCTTCTACTGTGACCTGTCTTGACCTAGCCAGTCCTCTTCTACTTAGACCTGACTTGACCTAGCCACTTCTCTTCTACTGAGACATGTCTTGACCTAGCCATTCCTCTTCTACTGAGACCTGTCTTGACCTAGCCACTCCTCTTCTACTGTGAGCTGTCTTGACCTAGCCACTCCTCTTCTACTGAGACGTGTCTTGACCTAGCCACTCTTCTTCTACTGTGAGGCGTAAGAGATCTATTCTACACTATGCACACCTTAGTCACATCTTGCATGTTGTAACGTTACAGAGCTGCTGCTCTTTGTTCTCCTGTTGGTTTTCAATAACACACAATGGATTAGTCAGATGAATGGAGGTTTGAACCCCAGTAAGCCTAGGTTTGTTTTTCGGCTGGAGAGGTTAATGTAAGCCTAGCCAGCACACAGTACTGTGCCTGTTGACTTAGACAAACTTCTTATATTCTTCAGCTCTGTAAATCACCCCTGGTTGATCATGCAATAAAACGTTTGCTGTAAGGTTCGTTTATTAATATACTCCTTTTAATATTTCTTCAAGTCTAAGACATGCATTTTTCCCCATTTAAACTTCTCTAACATCGGAATACGTCTTAAATTAATTTAAAAAAGAATGTTATTTATCGTCATGGGCTCTCAAGTGGCATTGTCACTGCCTAATCCATGTAGTAGGGAAATGTCCTGCGTGTGTCACTTTATAATATTGTTGGAGATTGACATGCAAGAATATATGGATCAGTTCGCCACAGCTTGTGAAAACTTCAGCCTCACCATCTCTATCACATAAACAGAGGTCCTACATCAACCGGCTCCAGATATTGCCTATTCAAAGCTTTCAATCAAGTACAAGGACATTGTTTAAAAAATGTTAACAGATTCACGTACCTTAGCAGCACTCTATCTCAAGTCATTCACATGATGATGAGGTAAATACAAGAATAGCTAGGACAAGTGCGGCATTTGATAGACTTCATACTGAGGTGTGGGATAGGCGAGGGGTCAGGACTCAAACATTTGATAGACTTTATACTGAGGTGTGGGATAGGCGAGGGGTCAGGACTCAAACATTTGATAGACTTTATACTGAGGTGTGGGATAGGCGAGGGGTCAGGACTCAAACATTTGATAGACTTCATACTGAGGTGTGGGATAGGCGAGGGGTCAGGACTCAAACATTTGATAGACTTTATACTGAGGTGTGGGATAGGCGAGGGGTCAGGACTCAAACATTTGATAGACTTCATACTGAGGTGTGGGATAGGCGAGGGGTCAGGACTCAAACATTTGATAGACTTTATACTGAGGTGTGGGATAGGCGAGGGGTCAGGACTCAAACATTTGATAGACTTTATACTGAGGTGTGGGATAGGCGAGGGGTCAGGACTCAAACATTTGATAGACTTCATACTGAGGTGTGGGATAGGCGAGGGGTCAGGACTCAAACATTTGATAGACTTTATACTGAGGTGTGGGATAGGCGAGGGGTCAGGACTCAAACATTTGATAGACTTTATACTGAGGTGTGGGATAGGCGAGGGGTCAGGACTCAAACATTTGATAGACTTCATACTGAGGTGTGGGATAGGCGAGGGGTCAGGACTCAAACATTTGATAGACTTCATACTGAGGTGTGGGATAGGCGAGGGGTCAGGACTCAAACATTTGATAGACTTTATACTGAGGTGTGGGATAGGCGAGGGGTCAGGACTCAAACATTTGATAGACTTCATACTGAGGTGTGGGATAGGCGAGGGGTCAGGACTCAAACATTTGATAGACTTTATACTGAGGTGTGGGATAGGCGAGGGGTCAGGACTCAAACATTTGATAGACTTTATACTGAGGTGTGGGATAGGCGAGGGGTCAGGACTCAAACATTTGATAGACTTCATACTGAGGTGTGGGATAGGCGAGGGGTCAGGACTCAAACATTTGATAGACTTTATACTGAGGTGTGGGATAGGCGAGGGGTCAGGACTCAAACATTTGATAGACTTTATACTGAGGTGTGGGATAGGCGAGGGGTCAGGACTCAAACATTTGATAGACTTCATACTGAGGTGTGGGATAGGCGAGGGGTCAGGACTCAAACATTTGATAGACTTTATACTGAGGTGTGGGATAGGCGAGGGGTCAGGACTCAAACATTTGATAGACTTCATACTGAGGTGTGGGATAGGCGAGGGGTCAGGACTCAAACATTTGATAGACTTCATACTGAGGTGTGGGATAGGCGAGGGGTCAGGACTCAAACATTTGATAGACTTCATACTGAGGTGTGGGATAGGCTCAAACAAAAATAAAGGTCTGCAATTGGTCTACCTATCCTCTTGTATGCCTGTGAGACCTGGACCATCTATAAAAATGTTGAGAAATTAAACCACTTGCGCATGCACTGCCTTCGGAAACTACAGATGATTAGATGACAGGACATGGTGCCAAGTACAGATGTGTTAGTGTGATCAGGAATGACAATATACACCATGATATGTGCAGCACAGCTGAGATGGGCTGGCCATGTGATACGCATGCCGGATCAACGTCTCCCAAAAGAGTTCCTCTATGGTGAACTGCAAAATGGCATGAGAGCAAGCGGTGGGCAGCAGAAGAAGTACAAGGACACGGTTAAGAGATCACTGATCCAGTGCAGTATGACCTGGAAAAGATTCGCCACCAAATGCGCAGACTGGTGCAGCACTATTGCAGAGGGTGTTCTCGGGGCAAGGAGGTATCTTATCTCCCTGTACTAAATGCAACAGACAATTCAAGGCTCCGATTGGCTTATTTAGCCAACTTTAAGCTCAAGTGAAAAGTGAATGCTGACAAAGTGGGCCTCATCGATTACAATGGAGGGACAACAACATAATATTGCCACATCATTTAAGTTTGATTCATTTTTATCCTTTATTGTCATGAAAATGTTGTCAGAAAGATTGCACTACACAATCGTGTTGGAAAGAAAAGTTATCGCTGTGCAGAAACAAATTTAAGTAGAGTGGCAGACCAAAAGTTAGTGAAGTAAATGTTCATCATCTGAGAAATGACCATTATTCCATATTTTTTGTACAAATGTTCCTATGGCTCAGAGGACTATAAAGAATAATGCAAATATCACCGACTCGACTAGTGATTCTGAATAATCAGACTCTGAATGCGGTTGATATTGATTCTGTAGGAAGGGATGTAACATGCCACCTGATAAATAATTTGTCCGTAGTAAATTAAGTGATATAATTAAGTAATTTTTGTTTGGTGGTAAATACATCTTAGAATTGGAGATTAGAATTTTGGTGTGCTCGTAGCCCTGAAATTTGGGGGTGTGTCTTAGAATAGAAGAAATGTAATAAGTTAATACTATAAATAAAAGAGGTTAACGCACACCACAACACTACACCACAACACTACACCACAACATTACACCACAAAACTACACCACAACATTACACGACAACACTACACAACAACATTACACCCCAAAACTACACCACAACACTACACCACAACATTACACCACAACACTACACAACAACATTACACCACAAGATTACACCACAACATTACACCACAAAACTACACCACAACATTACACCACAACACTACACCACAACATTACACCACAACACTACAAAACACTACACCACAACATTACACTACAACATTACACCACAACACTACAACACTACACAACACTACACCACAACATTACACCACAACATTACACCACAACACTACACTACACCACAACATTTTACATTGATAATCTCTACCACAAAGATCATCATATTTAGCACCTTATAATCTCTTTTAATTTGGTAATTTGTGCAGCAATCATAAAGTGGCATATTTATTGTAATGTGAACTTTGTGATGTATTTGAGAGCTCATAGTTGAGTGACTTTCCTTGAATGAGGCATGTTCAAATGAAACCAGACCTAACTGGGCACCAAGTGAACATATGTACAATGTGCATGATGACGTCACTTCTGATGTAAGTAGCCCATACCAACCGTCAAGTTTGCAAAATTTGGTTATCCACCGACTCATTGATTATCCTCAGCAGACCGTTGAAAACATGGCAGGTGCGACATGGAATCCGTCTAGAGTTGATCAGCGCTCAGTGATTCGGTTTCTAACAGCTGAAGGATGTCGACCAGTTGACACTCATGGCAGAATACAGGCAGTGTATGATGACAAAAGTGTGATGAATGTAAGCTCCGGTGATGGTCCACTCGAATTGCTGTATTTTGGCGATGACATCTTCTGATGCAACAATATGCGCCTGACCTAGTCTCGGAAGATCTTTCGCTAACTCACGTCCTTCTTTAAACATTGTTGTTCAGTTCTTCACTGTTGTCTTTGACACACTTTTGTCACTATGCACTGCCTGCATTCTGCGAGGAATGTCAACTGGTCGACATCCGTCAGCTGTTAGAAACCGAATCACTGCTTGCTGATCAACTCTGGATGGATTCCGTATCACACCCGCCATGTTTTTAACGGTCTGCTGAGGAAACTATGAGTCGGAGGATAGTGAAATTTTGCAAACTTGATGGTTGATATATGTTGTTTGCATCAGAAGTGACGTCATTATGCGCATCATACTCATGTTCACTTGGTGCAGTTAGGTCCGGTCTCATTTGAACACACCTCGTATTTTAGTTCACTGTATGTTGATTTGATATTCTCACTGGGACTCAGCAATCAGCATTGAACTCTGCTACAGGATTGAGAAATAAGGGAAAGTGGTTGGTTAAGAATTGGACCCACTGGAGAACTTAATATAGACCTGTTTGCTCAGAGTGCAACTCTTTTTAAGGCTATTTACTGTTCAGTACTGCTCAATAATTTAAGCATGGGTGACAACAATGTTTTAATGATGTCATCATGTAGCATGTCCCTTGTAGGACGTCGCTCTCATCCCAGTCAACCGATATGGATCTCGGTCTGCAATCAATCTTCCCACCTGTAGAACGTGGCTCTCATCCCAGTCAACCGATATGGATCTCGATCTGCAGTCAATCTTCCCACCTGCGCCATGTTCATGTTTAGAGTGTTCTTGATATCTTATATCCACCTTTGCCTTAATCGACTCCTGCGTCGCCTTCCACGTACCATGCCCTTTATGGCCGTTCTTTCCAGTCCGTCATGACGTTTGATATACCCAAAAAATTCAATTTCTTAAACATAACATTGATTATGAGCCAGTTTTTTTCAACATTCTGGTCTTCTAAGATGGCTTTATTTGTCACTTTTTGTATCCATGGCAGACGCCTCAATCACCTTCGATTTGCCGATAACAAAGTGCTCATCACAAAGTTAGCAGCAGAAGCCAACCAAATGATGCAGCTACTTGAAGGAGAGGGCAGGAAAGCGGGACTGGAGATGAATGACTCAAAGACCAAAGTGTTGTGCAATCGCTTCGCCACTTGTGATCCAGTCTTCCTTGGCGAGGTACAATTAGAGGATGTCAACGAGTACATTTATCTTGGATGTCTTCTCAATATGGAGAATAACCTGGAGCCTGAACTGACAAGATGTCGCCGCGCGAGTTGGGCAACCTTCTCATCTATTAACACGGTCCTGGACGTATGCCATGACCAGGACCTATGAGTCTCCCTCTTTAATTCTACTGTACTCCCTGCGATGTGCTATGGTGCCGAGACGTGGACACTAACAAAATCACTAGAGGACAGATTGAGAGTGACCCAGGCCTCCCTCGAGAGACGCTTGGTCGGAATCACTCTCCGAAATCAACGTATGCAAGGTCTCCACAATTCGGACATAAGACCATTGTCTCTGGTGAAGGATGTGGTAATCTATGCAGACAAGGCAAAACATAGATGGGCAGGTCACATGTTTTGACGAAACGATGGTCGATGGAGAACGGCGACAGCAGTCTGATACCCTCGAGGTAAGAATAGACTGCGGGAAAGACCTCCAATGCGTTGGTCAGACTCCCTTGCTGTACTCTGCAACATCCGAGATGCAGCTAGAGGATCACTTACCACGCACTGGACTTCCATGACCCAAGACAAGGTCTGCTGGAGACGAAGTTGGGACCTGCAGCTACACCATGCAACGGGTCATCAAGATCAAGATTTAACCAAGGCATTTTTAGAATTCTTCTGAAACATTTTGTTTCAAACGCTTTTCTTACAATTTTCTTCCTTGCTGCTTGTGTCATAGTCCATGTCTCGCACCCGTACATTGCCACAGCGAATATGCATGTTCTCAGGATCTTCAGTTTTAGTTGCTTGTTAGAATTATGCCAAAATTGTGCATGTTGTTATTGTTAGATAACGTAGAACCAAGGTATTTAAAATGCATGACATTTTCGATTTCTTCATTATTAATAGCAATCCGGGGTTGCAGTCCTGTTTTGTCAGTGGACATTATCTTAGTTTTCTTAATGTTCAGGAAAACGTTCTGAGCTTCACTGTGCTTCTGAATGGACATGAGCAGTCATTCCAGGCCCTTGGCGCTGTTTGACAGCACGACTATGTCATATGCATATCTTAGCTCTGGATTCTCCTTCCCTTCTATTATGAATGGATTAAAATTCCCGCAGCTGTTTTTCCTTTTGCATGCTGTTTTCTGCATAGATGTTAAATAAATAAGGTGAAAGTATGCAACCTTGTCTGACTCCCTTGTGAATCTCAAACCAATCTGTTGTATTTTCATTGGTTCTAACAGCGGCTTGTTGTTCACTGTAGAGTGACTCTATTAGGTGTATTGTCTTGGTAAAGTTAAAAGGACTATGTCTGTGGTTGAATGATGCAAACTATGTCTGTGGTTGAATGATGCAAACTATGTCTGTGGTTGAATGGTGAATACTCTGTGGTTGAATGATGCATACTCTGTGGTTGAATGATGCATACTCTGTGGTTGAATGATGCATACTGTGTGTGATTGAATGGTTTTAAACTGTGGTTGAAGGGTGCATACTCTGTGGTTGAATGGTGCATACTCTGTGGTTGAATGGTTCATACTGCCTGTAATTGAATGGTGCATACTCTGTGGTTAAATCGTGCATACTGTTTTGTTGAATGGTGCATACTCTGTCTGTGATTGAATGCCTGCATCAAAGAGGTTTCACTTGTCTTTTATCAGCAAAAATACTTTGTTTCATTAAAAACATGATTCCGTGCACTCTAAAACCTCACTCTAAAACCTCAGCTTAGAAAACAACATGCTGCTCTTACATTGCATGTGTAATTTGCTGTTTAAAATTTATTTTATTCATTCCAGCGCCTGATGTTGGGTATGCCACAGATAAGACAGAGAAGTGCATGATTCCAACCATCCAGTTGTCTCCCCAAAGGGAGGCTAGAATGGCACATCTCTGAAAGAGTGGTAATCAGCCCTTGGCTAGATCAGCTACTTCATCTTATCACCTTGGGGTGCATAGGTCATCAACCAACCCTCTCCAAGCAGACAGGTTCTGTGTTATTTTCTCCAGTTCTTTCCATATTCTCCATTTTCCTTGTTTCGGCCTCTAGGTCTCTTCTCCGTGTACTCTTTGACCTTTCTTTGCCTCCTTTTATACGGGGGATCCATGACAGAAACTGCTTGGTGATATTGGCTTGGGTCTTGTAGTGTTTGGCCACAGTACAACATTCTTCCCAAGATTTCCTGTTTTCTCTCATGAGCCTTCGTTGTTAGCCTTATCTAACCACTGTAGGTCAAGAATCATTCTTTGGGATTTCTTGATCAAGCCCTATAATCTCTAAATATTGGGTTTGGTCCCCTGCCATGTTTCGACTGCATATAAAAGGACTCCACATTAGAGTTGAAGCTTGGAATATATCCTGATCATTTTAGAGTTTCATAAGGTTTTTAACAGGACGAAGGCCACTCTTGTCTGTAATGACTGTTGAGCATATGCTTTAAAGGTGGCCATTATACGAGGAATAAAGAAAATGCATATGACCATCACCAAAACCATCTTTCGACAAGTCCTGTGGAGATACCAATAGTTATGGGCTAACCACTGCTTTCTCTAGATATATTGAATGTTAACATCTGAAGGCGTGGAAAAGAGAAAGTAGAAGTAGTGTCTTAGCTTTTACATCCTTATCTGCACTCCCTATCTTGTTTATGGTGCTCTGTAGGTTTACCTCTTCTAATGGTGTTCCTCTCAATTTGGTAGTGGCCGTGTTGTTGGCCACATTTCATTGCATAATTTGTGTCTTTTCTGCTGCATAGATTGTTAGACCTGCTTGCTGGGATATGTACATTATGTACATCTCACTACCGTCTTTATTGTCTTGCATGTGATCACCGTGAAGATCTATTGAGATTGCCAACACTATGAGGGACTCTGGGCAGCTTCTCCATCTTTCCATACACTCTTGTTTCATTTGACTCTGTCCAACAATCACACTTTTGTTTCATTTGACTCTGTCCAACAATCACACTTTTGTTTCATTTGACTCTGTCCAACAATCACACTTTTGTTTCATTTGACTCTGTCCAACAATCACACTTTTGTTTCATTTGACTCTGTCCAACAATCACACTTTTGTTTCATTTGACTCTGTCCAACAATCACACTTTTGTTTCATTTGACTCTGTCCAACAATCACACTTTTGTTTCATTTGACTCTGTCCAACAATCACACTTTTGTTTCATTTGACTCTGTCCAACAATCACACTTTTGTTTCATTTGATTCTGTCCAACAATCACACCCTTGTTTCATTTGACTCTGTCCAACAATCACACTTTTGTTTCATTTGACTCTGTCCAACAATCACACTTTTTGTTTCATTTGACTCTGTCCAACAATCACACTTGTGTTTCATTTGACTCTGTCCAACAATCACACTTTTGTTTCATTTGACTCTGTCCAACAATCACACTTTTGTTTCATTTGACTCTGTCCAACAATCACACTTTTGTTTCATTTGACTCTGTCCAACAATCACACTTTTGTTTCATTTGATTCTGTCCAACAATCACACCCTTGTTTCATTTGACTCTGTCCAACAATCACACTTTTGTTTCATTTGACTCTGTCCAACAATCACACTTTTGTTTCATTTGACTCTGTCCAACAATCACACTTTTGTTTCATTTGACTCTGTCCAACAATCACACTTTTGTTTCATTTGACTCTGTCCAACAATCACACTTTTGTTTCATTTGATTCTGTCCAACAATCACACCCTTGTTTCATTTGACTCTGTCCAACAATCACACTTTTGTTTCATTTGACTCTGTCCAACAATCACACTTTTTGTTTCATTTGACTCTGTCCAACAATCACACTTGTGTTTCATTTGATTCTGTCCAACAATCACACTTTTTTATTTCATTTGACTCTGTCCAACAATCACACTCTTGTTTCATTTGACTCTGTCCAACAATCACACTCTTGTTTCATTTGACTCTGTCCAACAATCACACTCTTGCACAACTTTCACACGCGCCTTCAGAGTGAGGCCCTTCCATTACAGTTTGGTTGGGCTGGCTTCTGAGAGCGCACAAACCTAGCACACATGCATCCAAGCACTGGTTTATGCGTCTTAATTAATAGCGCCCAATTGACTACGGTCTGGGGTGGAATAGGCGCGCCTCCGCCAGTAGAAACTAGTGAGGCAAACACGTGAAATAAATTGAATGTACAGCTGGATACAAGAATTCCTCCGATATAGAACAGCAAGAGTCAAATTAGATGGATCACTGAGCCATAGAATAACTCTCCAACAAGGCGTACCCCAGGAAGGCGTCATCTCTCCTACCCTCTTTATCCTGTTCATAAACGACATAGCGGGAAAACTCCCAAAGAAAGTATCCAGTGCCCTACACGCTGACGACTTCACAATGTGGAGTGCTGCAGAAAAAACTACCAACATCTGAAAATAGAATGCAGACAGCACTGGACATTGTTGGAAAATGGGTTACAGATTGGGGATTGCAGATTAACATCTCAAAGACAGTTACAACATGCTTCTTACTGTCCAACACCAAGGAAGTAACACAACTTATTCTAAATGGCAAAGAGCTTGTACAAGAAAATACCCCTGTGTGTCTCGGAGTTAAAATGGACAAAAGACTCACATGGAGGGTACACATACAGGAGATAGAACAAAAAGCAACCAGAAAACTATCCCTCATGGAGAAGCTGGCCGGAACAAGCTGGGGTGCAGATAGCAACATCCTCAAAAATGTATACACTGGCACAGTCAGGCCAGTACTTGAATACGGCATGACGACAGCCTGGGCCACATCATCAAAAACAAACATGGAACGCCTAACCAAAATTCTAAATTCAGGCTTAAGGATAATAACAGGAGGAATGAAGACTACACCAATCCAGAAAATGGAAACATACACAAATATAAGACCCCTAAATACTAGACGAGAGGAAAGAGTGCTGACACATAGTGAAAAGATGCTACGCATGCCTGATCATCCCATACATATCAAACTAAAACAACCAGTTAAAAATAGGCTAAAGAGAACCAGCTTCATTCATATGTTCAACCACCTACACCAAAAATATGGAGAACTAATTCCCAACCAACCTACAGAAATAGAAATGCTTATTAACTATGAAGAGCCAAGCTGCAACATAAACAATATCGAAATAAGTACAGAGATCCCAGGAATGAGAACAAAAAACCAACACAGTGTCCACGAGTTGACAATTTTAGCACAAACAATCATTGAGGAGAAATATAATACCAAGGAATGGACACAGGTGTACACAGATGGTTCAGCAGAGGGGGCAGGCCGAAACGGGAGAGGAGGCCTATTCATAAGACACAAAAGTGGAAATATAAGAGAAGAGGCCCTCCCAACAGGAAAGTTGTCCACAAACTTTAGAGCAGAATCGATGGCCCTCCTGCGAGCACTGAGAATACTTCAAACAGAAAGGCAACCTCCAACAAAAATAGCTGTATTCACGGACTGCAGAGAACTATTAGAGACAATACAAAAAACAAACAACGAACCACTGTTATCGAAGATCAGATCAGAACTGGGAAAACTCCAGAGATCCTCAACAATAGCGCTCCAGTGGCTACCCTCCCATTGCGGAATCACGGGAAACGAGAGAGCTGATGCTCTGGCAAAATATGGCAGCAAAAAGGCACAATTTAATCATCGAGTACCATACAGAGAAATCAAGAACATCATCAGAAATCAGTATATACACCAATGGAGAGAAGACAGAAACATAAGCAGTAAACCAGACCCAATTCATTATCTCAAAAGAAATCAACAAACTACCTTATTTCGCCTGAGAAATGGACACTGCAGACGACTAGAACATCTGTACCGACTGAAGATCTCACACACCGATGAGTGCCCATGTGGAACAGGATGCCAGAACCCCGAGCATATTCTACAAAAATGCCCAATCTATAGGGAAATGAGATGCCAGAGGGGGCGGAGCTGAGACAAAGGCTGTGGGGCAGCCGCTCCGACCTGGTGAAGACTACAGACTTCATCATGGCGACTGGCCATGATATAGCATGAGCAAAAAGATCCTGAACGCAAAGAAGAAGAGGAAGATAGTATATTACCTGTCAAAATCAAAGGCACGTTGTGGCAATTTTATTCACGTGATAGGACCATGTTCATCCCAAAAAATGAAAAAGAATTCACATCTACCGGTACTGCAATCATTCACTTGAAAATCCAGCACTACGACATGCGACTTGCACTCTTGACTCAAGTAGAAGTTTAATATAGGACCGACCAATTTGACATAAGAATTCACAGAAATCCAGCAACTTCGACCAGACCTGATTTATGAATAAGTAAGCACATTAGAAAATCTGTGTGAACAAAGATCTCAAGATCAGAGAAGCATTGTGTCCGAACAAGGAGATGAGAGAAACATTGCTTAACACCAAAGTTATCAAAGTGACCAGAGAATAATTATGTCCAAACAAGGAGATCGGAAAGGCATTATGTCCAGACAAGGAAATCACAAAAGTATTGTATCCAAACAAAGAACTCAAGGGGATCGGAGTCCGACCGAACATAGATCATAATGAAACCAGAGGAAGCACTGTGTAAATAAAGGTTTTAAGAAGACCAGAAAATACACTGTTCACGAAAAACACATATAAAGTCTTGTGTTCCCCGGCAGACCTGACAACTGAGATAAACCGACAGGCATTCTAAACGACGCTGACTATTCCGTAGCTGTGAATTGAAAACTGACTTTTGTAGATTGTTAGGTTGTGTTAGAGTAGTTGCAGACAGTGTCGGTTTTGGTGTGGCTGTGTAAATGTAGACACGGGACAATAATGGACTTTAACACGTCGCCCGGGAAAACTGACCTGTTCCCGGTTAGCAAGATGCCCAACACTCACATGCTATGTTTTCCCCTTGACCTCTTGCGGTTATAGGAAAGGCTAGGCACACAACGATAAACAGGTGTTATTCAACTTTGTAATAGAGACTGGTCAAATGCTACTGCTGTGTAGGACAGCTGGAAGCGTACTATTGCCAGTTTCTAAATAGTTCGTCACCTAGAGGCAAGCCAGAAAAATGCGTGTCATTATTTTCCTGCGACATTTGATACGAACGTAACTATTGTGTGGATTTGAGGGATGTCTGTGATACTTGTCATTCGTACATCATGTGACATCTCATAGTCATGGTGCGCATTGGTTTACCAGTACGATAGACTAGTTCTTCATTTGTCGGTGTCATTCATGAAATTTTTGTGGTCTGTATCAGTAGTTTCCGCACGCCATCACAGTTTGGCTGGACTACCTCCGCTAACTTCTGTGGTTACGTGCAAACCGAATTAATCATCGTGCCTTTATCGCTATGTGGGTGGCTTTGATTCTCACCTTGTGACAACACTCTGAATATCTGGAACATCATTTCTATGCCATTCGTTATGAACATAGAGATCTGGTCCTCATCATCCCACATTCCCAACCAATTAGATGCCACACTCCCGCTGCTTTCCGGGATACCTGATTACGGGAAACGCTTCGGGAATAACCCCTGAGGAAGAATACACACCATGTACTATCTTCAGTAGTCTTGATGATGTCTTGCGGCTAGTCAAATGTATCTCCGGACGAGAGAGTGAGATTGACATATTGCTCAAACTTCCTCATTTTAATCCGGACAGTGCAAAATGGATTGTCTACACTGCTTAACAAAGAGAATGGTCTTGATCATACGTGATGGACGAACATCATAGAGGAAAAGAAATTCAGCCTAGCTAGACAGACGGAGTGAACCTGTGTAAAAGATATAACATGAAATCATCTGTCCGATTGTTCGCGACACTGAACACTGTAATTATGTAATACATTGGAAGACTAGTATACTATTGTGCCGAGAAAAGTAGGACAACTCATATTTAACTATCTATCGTTGAGCTAGAAGCAGAGTGCTGTATTATGCAAGATCTCTTTTTTTATATTTATTGAATGAATACCGGCATAGATGTAAATGTGAAATAAAGATGTGAGTTTGTCGCGCTGTCTGAGATGAAGTTTTTTTTAAAGGTCAGAATCAAACGTTAGAATAATAATAACACACGCAACTCACACGTGATGTACCTGTAATAATGTCACACGCAACTCACACTTGATGTACCTGTAATAATGTCACACGCAACCCATACGTAATGTACCTGTAATAATGTCACACGCAACTCACACGTGATGTACCTGTAATAATGTCTTCTCCATGCCCAGAAGAATGTTCTTCTTCGACCTTGGTCCTGAAAAGAACGTTGTGTCGTAATTTACAGTGAGGCTGCGATATCTACGACTTTCGACACGACACATCGTTTTGGCGTGTTTGGTAGCTGGTTTGTCTTCCCACTGCGATCCCTAATCACTAACCAAATGACTCTCGTCCAGCCTGTTTCCGGCGGCGTCACTTGGAGGTTGATTAGGGCCTTGATCAACGTACGGAATGCATTATGTCGTGGTTTACATCTTGACTGCGATATTTGCAGCTTTTGGTCAACATATCCGCCTTCACCAGGCATTTTTGGGTACGGGGCTAGCCTTCCCTCTTCGATCTCTTTTTCTTAGCCAGACTGTCTTGTTGCATCCTGCTATCCAGGATCGCGACGTGGAGATGAAGTTTATGGCAGCTTTGGGTCGCTGGTCGCTACAGCTCATTCACTAGTCATCATCTTGATCTCTCAGGCCTCCATTCAAGTAACACGCTGTAGATGGTGACCCTATACTTCATTTGGAGTTACAAAGTCATCAGTCATGTAAGCAGTTATTTCTGTAGAGGTTTCCCCAATGGAAGGTTGCCGGTGAAGATGTAAGAGAAGCCATTTTGATCGTGTGATTCACAATGATTCTGACAGTTACTCGCTCAACTGTGTCAGAACAGGAAAGTATTGCTGCCCTGTTGGAGTGTTTGTCCTTCAAACTCTGATACGACGTAGTTTCACGTGTGTGTGTGTTTGAAAGAAACGCTGGTAGTTTCACGTGTGTGTGTTTGAGAGAAACGCTGGTAGTTTCACGTGTGTGTGTTTGAGAGAAACGCTGGTAGTTTCACGAGTGTGTGTTTGAGAGAAACGCTGGTAGTTTCACGTGTGTGTGTTTGAGAGAAACGCTGGTAGTTTCAAATGAAGAAACCGGATACATGTCGACAAGTGAAACCTCTTGTGCTTGTCAGTAAACAAAGTTGCGAAGTCATTTGTTTCGGTAATACTTTTTTGCTATGTTGGTAATCTTTTTGAGATTCTCTGAAATATTTTCTACTGTTCCCATATCATTTGTGCACACTTATTTTTGTGCTGCCATCCTGATGCTGTCTTTAATCTGTCAAATGACAGGAGGCTTGCGTCCTTGTGAATATTTGAGTAGAGACTCCAAATGAGGAAAGAAAATCAATGATTTAAAAAAATTGAAATATTAATGGGCAAGGAGTTTGAGCAGATGTGAAAACAACAAGGAAGAAATGGGATTCTAATAGAACAATCAATACAGGCAATGACAACTGCAAGGGAGAGGTAATATGGGGCGGGCAATTCAGTTCTCAATATAGAAGGAGTAGTGTAGTGGTTCATCTGAAATATGAAGTTTACGGGCTGTTATGTTAAACTATGTTCTATGGTGTTGTCCTGTTATGTTGTGTTGTCATGTTAAATTATGTCATGTTAAGTTAAGCTATGTCATATTTTTGATAAACTAAGACATTTTATGTTATGTTAAAGTCTATTAGTTATATTTACTCTATATATCATGTTATGTCAATTTGGTATGCTATTTGAGCTGTGTCATGTTAGGTTATATCATGTAAAGGTATATTAAGTTATGTGATATATATTATTGTATTTTATTGAAGTTACATTTTAAAAAGTTATGTTATGTTAAGTTACGTTTGGCCTACAGTGTCTAGAAAAGAGAAGAGTTCGAGATGACTTAATACAGGTTTATACGATAATCAAAGGAAA
>JAVGWX010000002.1:6554654-6584654 GCA_036924085.1 Ariolimax columbianus
GATGAGAGCACTGACATAAAAGATGGATTTTATGAGCTCCTTCAAAGGACCGTTGATAATTGCCAAAATGAAATACTTCTCCTTGGAGACTTCAACGCAAGAGTTGGAAACGACTATTCTAGATGGGATGGAGTGATCCGTAGGTATGGAGAAGATGTCTTAAATGAAAATAGAACACGACTGCTGAGATTCTGCAGAGAACAACACCTTGTTATTACAAATACAAGGATTCCACACAAGCGTATCCATGCCTACACAAGATGCATGCCGGCAAGAAATGAAAGATCCATCATTGACTATGCGATAGTGAGGAAAACTGATTTCAAGCAGTCGATTCACACAAGACCAAAACATGACCAGATCAGTAGATCTACATACGACCCACACGACCCACACACTCAAACATGACCAGATCAGTAGATCTACATACGACCCACACATAACCATGCCAGTCGATCCACACACGACCCACACGACCCACACACCTAAACATGATCAGGTCCTTAGATCCACACACGACCCACCCACCAAAACACGAGCAGGTCAGTCGATCCACAGAAGATCCTGCTGGTTTCCATCTATCCACGTGCATCCTGCAGCTCGCCCAGCGGCTCAACCCAAGCAAGGCCGATTATGGTGACGGTCCGCGTTAAAGAGTTCTCAGAAATGAAGTCGCGAGATTACCTACCTGCAAACTATGTGAGAAGACCCACTTGTTTTAACATCTAATCCAATTATCGCAGGCCCCATGAGGCTCAAATAGGTTTCAGAAAATGCATTTAAAATGCCAAACGTTAACATTATTAGAGATGTGAAGGCAGACAACTCTCGCTTTAGCTTTCCCGATGCCACTATCAGTTCCTGTACTCTCCCTTAGGTTTATGTTCTCGTGTCATGGCAACCATTTTAAGTGAAACCCAGTAGATAAGATCTACTAGCTCAGTTACAGACTGTTAACACTAATAATAGACTTCTACCGGGATGCTAGCTACCCTTGCTCCTACTCGCCCGCATTGCTTGCATCTTTCTGCAGGGCTAATGGGCTAAGGGAGATAACAGCGAGAATTCCTAGCCGTTTGAGCTAGCCAGTATTCAAACAATCAATATGGCGTCAATCCCCACTGATGGTGGGTCCGAGGAGGGGGTGAGGGGGAGATGGATGTGGTTGAAAAATGTTGTTGGAAGCTGCTCGTGCTGAGTTGTGTTAACTCTTGATAACGTTTCTTTGCTAGCGGGTTACAGCGGCTCCTCTTCCATCCCGAGAGGTATTTGAGAAAGTGGACCGGGGTCGTTCTGGTTCTAGCGCAATGCGAAACTAAACTCGCCACTATGGGTGTTTAAGTGTCAATACCCACTTTGTTGGCCAGACTGCTGTAATACAGTCTGTTTCCAAGAGCACAAACAAGGACGTGAGACCAGGTCTTGATCATGCTGCTAAGTTGACTTATGACGACGTAGGAAAAAGGACATACAATATATATATGGGCCGGTGGGGCTCGATGCTAGGACCTGTGGTAGAATGGTTTGTGGTTGCTCAGTTGCACCACCCACAGTGGTTGTGGCTGTTGGTAAACCAGACAAAAGCTTCCTGTCATTTGTTGTGAGTGCGGTTCATCTTTCCTTATGTTGTTGCTGTTGTTGTTGTTGTTACTGTTGTTGTTTTTACTGTTGTTGTTGGTACTGTTGTTGTTGTTACTGTTGTTGTTGTTGTTGTTGCTGTTGTTGTTGCTGTTGTTGTTGTTGTTGTTACTGTTGTTGTTGCTGTTGATGTTGTTGTTACTGTTGTTGTTTTTATTGTTGTTGTTGTTGTTACTGTTATTGTTGGTACTGTTGTTGTTGTTACTGTTGTTGTTTTTACTGTTGTTGTTGGTACTGTTGTTGTTGTTACTGTTGTTGTTGTTGTTGCTGTTGTTGTTGCTGTTGTTGTTGTTGTTGTTACTGTTGTTGTTGCTGTTGATGTTGTTGTTACTGTTGTTGTTTTTATTGTTGTTGTTGTTGTTACTGTTATTGTTGGTACTGTTGTTGTTGTTACTGTTGTTGTTGTTGTTGCTGTTGTTGTTGCTGTTGTTGTTACTGTTGTTGTTGTTGTTACTGTTGTTGTTACTGTTGTTGTTGCTGTTGATGTTGTTGTTACTGTTGTTGTTGTTGCTGTTGTTGTTGTTACTGTTGTTGTTACTGTTGTTGTTGCTGTTGATGTTGTTGTTACTGTTGTTGTTACTGTTGTTGTTGCTGTTGTTGTTGCTGTTGTTGTTACTGTTGTTGTTGCTGTTGATGTTGTTGTTGCTGTTGTTGTTACTGTTGTTGTTGTTGCTGTTGTTGTTGCTGTTGTTGTTGTTGCTGTTGTTGTTACTGTTGTTGTTGCTGTTGTTGTTGTTGCTGTTGTTGTTGCTGTTGTTGTTGCTGTTGTTGTTGCTGTTGTTGTTGCTGTTGTTGTTACTGTTGTTGTTGCTGTTGCTGTTGGTTTACTGTTGCTTCTGTTGTTGCTGCTTGTGTTACTGATGTTGGTAAACTAAGGCTCTGGAAAAAGTCTGAATAGCAGTTAAAAGGTAGCTGCTTCTCGCGTCGAAGGCACGTAGTTCGAATCCGTTTATCCACACGCCTCAGTCGACCCAGTTGTAAATGGGTGCATGTTACTGTTAGAGAAGGAAAAGAAACGAAGAAAGGAAATGGACACCCTACTCCTAGCAGAGAGGAGAAAGAGGGGAGGAAAAGTGGTGAGAGTGAGAGAGGTGGAAGAGGGGAGGGAAAGTGGTAGAGAGAGAGAGAGGTGGAAGAGGGGAGGGAAAGTGGTACAGAGTGAGAAAGATGGAAGAGGGGAGAGAAAGTGGTAGAGAGAGAGAGAGGTGGAAGAGGGGAGGGAAAGTGGTAGAGAGAGAGAGAGGTGGAAGAGGGGAGGGAAAGTGGTACAGAGTGAGAGAGATGGAAGAGGGGAGGGAAAGTGGTAGAGAGAGAGAAAGGTGGAAGAGGGGAGGGAAAGTGGTAGAGAGAGAGAGAGAGGTGGAAGAGGGGAGGGAAAGTGGTAGAGAGAGAGAAAGAGAGGTGGAAGGAAGGGAGGGAAAGTGATAGAGAGTGAGAGAGAATGAGGGAGTGAAGGACAAGTGGTAGAGTGTGAGAGAGGTGGGGGGAGGGGTGGGAAAGTAGTAGAGTGAGAGAAAGAGGTGGAAGGAAGGGAGCGAAGGGGAAGTGATATAAAGTGAAAGAGATGGAGGGAGGGAGGGGGGGGAGAGAAAGTGATAGAGTGAGAGATATGGAGGGAGGGAGGGCGAGAGGGGAGAGAAAGTGATAGTGAGTGACAGAGGTTGGGGAGGAGAGGGAAAGTGATAGAGAGTGAGAGAAGGAGGGAGGTGAGGGAAAGTGATTGAGAGAGAATGTGTGGAGGGGGTGGAGGGGGGTGGATGTGGTGGATACAGTGGATGGGGTGGATGGAGTGGATGGTGTGGATGTGGTGGATTGTCTGGATGGAGTAGATGGGATGGATGGTGTGGATATGGTGGATGGTGTGGATGGGTTGGATGTGGTGGATGGAGTGGATGGAGTGGATGGGGTGGATGTTGTGGATGGAGTGAATGGTGGAGTCGATCTTAGGTTTTGTGAAAGTGTTTTCTTACCAATGCGAGATTCACAGAATGATGGACCGGACAGTCTTTTCTCACGGCGATGATGCGGGTGTATACAGAGTTAGTGACAGGCTTCTGCTCATCGATCTGAATACCCGACTTTCTCTCACTGACGACCAGGCATCCATGTAGGACAAGGTCCCGTTGCTTCAAAGATAACTGAGCCAATCGCTGGACCCTCACACATCTGCTAAACAAATGACACATCGGACACACAGCCATGTGCCTGGCGGAGAGAATAGACAACTAATGAAACACTTTCTTCAAGTCTGTCGACTCCATACGAGGAGTAAAAGAACAGAGAAGGCATCTTCAATAAAGTTTAGAGATTAGCTGGGTGTTCACAAAAGCACGAACCAACAACTCTTTGCAGGAAACAGGTGTGATTATTAGAGATAAATAGATGCGATTATTAGAGATAAATAGATGTGATTAATGGAGGGAAATAGATGTGATTATTAGAGATAAATAGATGTGATTATTAGAGATAAATAGATGTGATTATTAGAGGGACATAGATGTGATTATTGGAGGGAAATATATGTGATTATTAAAAGAAAATAGATGTAATTATTAGATAAAAATAGATGTGATTATTATAGGGAAATGGATGTGATTATTAAAGGAAAAGAGATGTGATTATTAGAGGGAGATAGATGCTATTTAGCGATGACGTTGAAAGAGAAGATCAATAGATAAAGGGCAAACTGGCTCATAGAACCGACTTCATTGTCCATAAACATTCCGGCCCAGCTCCCCCCCTCCCACACAAGTCTTCATTTCTCTTAAACGCCCCCACCCCATAGAACCTTCATTGCCCCTAGAGACCCCCACCCCATAGAACCGACTTTATTGCCTCTAGACACGCCTCTGCTCCCTCTATATCCCCCCCCCCCCCATCCCCTGGATGTAGTGCTGAGTTACTTCCATTGAAGAAAGTGTCGACGACAGAGCACGAACTCTAGAGCTCCCACTGCGGCTTCGAATTATCCTCCGACTTGGCTAGGTACCCATTTTCAGTCAAGTCAACTGGGTGAAGGGGTCATATCAATTTGAAAGAGCCCACATGACTGTCAAATAGAAAACAAGGAGATGTGAAGATGGCCCGTTTGGTCTGTAAACCAAGCTCCCAACCCCTTGAGCACAACACTACCTCATACAAATAAGCTGTGGCCTAGTACCATGAAGCCTCCGACACTTCATCCCCGCCAGCGATATCTACTTTGGAACTTCTATCAACTGAAACATGTCCTCATGGAAACTTGCCCCGAACAAAACAGGCTGGTAACCTCTGTGGGAGTGCGTGTTCCTGCAGATGTGCCATCCATCACTGCGAGGGCCACATCCACAGGCCCATCTAGGTGTTTAACATAGCCTGGCGCTAATAAGCGGGCCCAGAGTTTTTATACTGGTCTCTGAGCCTGGAAGCCGGTAGCCAGGTCTTGCTGGGATCTCTTAATTAAGGCCTGCTCACTTCTTTATGGGGGCCTGGACATTCTGCAGCGGTAGCCGATGTCTGTCGGGCTGGTATGAGGGGCAGGGAGGCGTTGGAGCTTGGGACTAGACTTATGGGCCTTTTATTTATGTTCATAGTCTGAGTGAGTCAAATGGAGGAGGGTTCTGTGGTGCGTGGGTGGTGGGGTGTTTTCTGTGTAGAAGATGAGGGGAAATAGAGAGTGGAGGGTGACGCGAGGTAGCTGTGACTGTCCTGTTAATGGTTTTATTTTTTACTGACGCGAGGGTAGTGATGTTTGAGGGGGTGAGGGTAGTTGTAATGGTATTTGTGGGGGTTATAGTTGTGATGATGTTGGTGGTAGTGGTAATTGTGATGATATTGGCGGTGGTGGTAATTGTGATGATGTAGGTAATGATAGCTGTGATGATGTTGGTGGTGGTGGTGGTAGTTGTGATGATGTTGTCGGTGGTGGTAGTTGTGATGATGTTACTGGTGGTGTTAGTTGTGATGATGTAGGTAATAATAGCTGTGATGATGTTGGTGGTAGTGGTAGTTGTGATGATGTTGTCGGTGGTGGTAGTTGTGATGATGTTGGCGGTGGTGGTAGTTGTGATGATGTAGGTGGTGGTGATAGTTGTGATGGTGTTGGTGGTGATGACGTCGATGTCCCTGTTGATGATGTTGGTGGTGGTATGTGGTGATAATATTACAATTTCCTAGATATCAGATTTTTCCCGTCGGTACATTCCCTTTCGAACATCAATCATTTTGTCCTGTAGATCAATCATTATTCCTGAACATCGATCATTATTCCTGCACATCGATCATTATTCCTGCACATCATTCATTATTCCTGCACATCGATCATTATTCCTGCACATCAATCATTATTCCTGCACATCAATCATTATTCCTGCACATCGATCATTATTCCTGCACATCGATCATTATTCCTGCACATCGATCATTATTCCTGCACATCGATCATTGTTCCTGCACATCAGTCATTATTCCTGCACATCGATCATTGTTCCTGCACATCAGTCATTATTCCTGCACATCAATCATTGTTGCGGCTAGATGCTGGCTACCTTTCATGCTGTCTAAATTTATTTTTGATCTCCTAATAATCTTTTCCCATCACAAGCGAAGATGTGTTCTCGTGCGGTTATAGAGACCAATCCTGGCACGGCAGACTTTGCCGCACCCAGCCCATTCATGTCAGGAGTCGGCTGTGGAATCGTCGTGCGTTATGCTCTTTCTGTGACACTTTTACTCTGGACCTCCATGATGAAATGTTGCTCTGAGTTATGAGCACCTTTGGTGAAGCTAGCTCATCAGGTGAAACGGTTCAGTGCAAGCATCTGCCACCAGACGAGATCAGTGATGAAGCTTATCAGAGACAGTTCTAAGGAGTTTATGTTTCTTCTGTCCTTCTAATGAGCGACTGCCTATTCTAACCTAATCGTATAACAGCTGCTTTTGAATGCGCCATCGGGCACGTAAACATGTTCCGTCCATATTATCTGGGCTTCTGTCAGAAGTGTATACATGCTCAACATCTTAGTGTTACTAAGAATGTCAGAGCCAGGACTTTGCTCTGCAACTCGATCCTGAGCAGCCTACATGAAAACCATTTAGGCCGCTATTAAACTGGTTTGTTTTACCGTGCCATTTTGCTATTTTTCAATCCCCCTCGTACACAGCTTGAACTTAACAAATGTTTCTTAAACCAGCTGTCAGATTCTCTGTGTGTGGCACTAGTAACCCGATCAGTGTCCCTGACAATGGATATTTTTGACAATGGATATAAAGCAGGAGCTGATAAGCTCTTTAAGAGTGTTAGTCAACCAACCGAGTCCAAGAAACCTGACACTGCAACGCCAACATTGGCTAAGTCTCTTGCCTACAAACTAAGTACTCTTACCGTATTCTGTTCGGAGATATTCGAACCCGAGGGTATCTAAGCCGGGCATGTCTTGCTTTAATGAATAATTCATGTTTCCTCCAGGGAATGTAATTGTGAGTGTCACGCTCATCTCTCAGGTCTTCCATAACAGATGTCTGTTTCTCATACTCCCTGTTAGGTGTACAGATATGATAACAAGCGTAGGTACATGGTAGAGGACAGCGCCCAATCAAAACTGGAGTTTAACTAGAAGAAGTTGAAATCGACGAGAAGCGCCCTGAGAAATAGATATAACAATATACGAGCACATACCTGGAAACTAGCGAGAGGAGGCTCAGATGGATGGGAGACAACAACGGAAATATTCTTAACAGTGCATCTATTACAGCTGGCCATGGTTCTCTCGTGTCTTTTAAAAATAGATTTATCTGAAATCATTTCGGTCATATGACAAAACACATTGATCTAGAAAGACTGAAAGTTAAAGGCATGGTGCCTGGGAAGAGGGGAAGGCACGGTGCCTAGGAAAAGAGAAAGGCATGGTTCCTGAGAAGAGGGGAAGGCACGATACTTGGGAAGAGAAGAAGGCACAGTGCCTGGGAAGAGGGGAGGGCACGGTGCCTGGGAAGAGGGGAAGGAACGTGCCTTGGAAGAGGGGAAGGAACGTGCCTGGGAAGAGTGGAAGGAACGTGTCTGGGAAGAAGGGAAGAGGGATACCAAGAAGAAGGTGGTATCATGACATTACTGACAGTTTGAAGATGTCCGTGCATGGCACGGGCCGGCTTCGCGGAAACCAAAATCTCTTGATTGCTGCCCTAATGAAGACTACGTTTTAAAAGAGATATATTACATGATGATGGTGAGAAGACTGAATTTAAGAGAGTGACTTATTGTTGGATGTTGTTTTTGTTGTTAAAAGCTACTCGTGATTAGTTGACTCGACTATTGCCGCAGTGTCTTGCGTAACGGGTTACAGTGGCTCTTCTTACATCCAGAAATGGACTGAAGAAGGTGGGCCTATGCCCTACTGGTTTTAGTACAATCGGAATTTCTCAGTAGTCACATCTATATGAGGATCAGAGTGTCGGTCCCCACCCCGTTGGCATGGCTGCTGCTGCAGCACAGCCTGTTTCCAGGACACCGACGTTAACGTCAGGTAGGAATTTGATTTACATGATTCCCCTGAGTCTGATGTGAGATAGGGCCTTGGTTAGTGTTTCACCTGAGTTTGATGTGAGATAGGGCCTTGGTTAGTGTTTCACCTGAGTTTGATGTGAGATAGGGCCTTGGTTAGTGTTTCACCTGTTTGATGTGAGATAGGGCCTTGGTTAGTGTTTCACCTGAGTTTGATGTGAGATAGGGCCTTGGTTAGTGTTTCACCTGAGTTTGATGTGAGATAGGGCCTTGGTTAGTGTTTCACCTGAGTTTGACGTGAGATAGGGCCTTGGTTAGTGTTTCACCTGAGTTTGATGTGAGATAGGGCCTTGGTTAGTGTTTCACCGGAGTTTGATGTGAGATAGGGCCTTGGTTAGTGTTTCACCTGAGTTTGATGTGAGATAGGGCCTTGGTTAGTGTTTCACCTGAGTTTGATGTGAGATAGGGCCTTGGTTAGTGTTTCACCTGAGTTTGATATGAGATAGGGATCAAGATGCTGAGCAGCGCATGAGCTGCAGTGGTCAGCGACCCATAGCTGACTGCTAGCGTCAGGGCCAGTGAACCATAGCTGCCAAGACCCTTCTACACCTCCACGCGGTGATCCTGGATAACAGGCTGCAACAGGGCAGACTGGCTAAGGAAAAGGGATCGAAGAGGGAGTGCTAACCCGGTACTCAAAAAAATGCTTGCTGAAGTCGGATGTGTTGGACCGAAAGGTGCAAATATCGCAGTCAAGCTGTAAACTGCGACACAACACATTCCGTTCTCTGGACTACAATTCTGCTACTTAAGCCCTTTCAGGGTTTGTTAGTGGGAGATTGAGAACGAACGAAGATAAAGAAAAAGAAGAAGAAGAAGAAGAAGTCTACCTGTCCCAGACGTGAGGTGGGGTCTTGATCAATAAGTTTTACATGACTGTGATGTAAGCTAAGGTCTTTATCAGTAAATTTACCTGTCCCAGACGTGCGGTGAGGTCTTGATCAGTAGGTTTACCTGTCTCAGACGTGCGGTGGGGATGTGATCAGTAAGTTTACCTGTCCGAGGCCTGCGGTGGCGATGTGATCAGTAAGTTTACCTGTCCTAGACGTGATGCAGGGACCTGATCAGAAAGTTTCATCTGACCTTGACGTCAGTTTCTCTCTACTTCTAAAGAGGTATGTTCCGACACGTAGTCCTCAATTTACGCCAGCGTTTCTCGATGATTGGGCTCAATTGTAACTAACGTAAAAGATGATTGTTAAAGGACGTTTCCTATGTTATAAGTGTAGAACGTCACAGTTTTTAGTCGGCTGGTGCAAATACGGAAAACAATTTTTTTTAAATATAAACATAGCCGGGGGAAAGGGGTGGATATGGGACGGACATGGCCCAGAGGATAGTGCCATAGCTCATCGCCCTAACTTGCTTGTACTCGAATTCACTAGACAAGATTATGCCTCTCATCATCATCACCATCTTCTACCCACTTGTGTAGTTAGACTCTTGGGGAGGTATAGTTTTATATCGTGTCTCTACGAGAAGAAAATACATTGTTTTAATTGTGTGCTACAGTCGGACGCACGAGGCCGTCAGGTGCGAAACATAGTACAGCGCACTCTGCCTCAATGACTATATACGATTGTTGACAAGGGACCTCATGCTGTCGAATAAATGAGTTAATAGACCACCAATATAAGAAAACATGTATGTGCTTGATACAGGCTTCCTGTAAGGTTGCAATTTACTTCATATACATACAGAAGAAAACAAGACTGCCAAAGTTTACGTAGAAGGATAGGAGAGACAGACACGAAGATGTAGGCATAAGTAGGCAGGCAGAGAGGAAAGACATCCAGTGAGCTAGTCAGCTAAACCTGTTTGCCTATCTGCTGTGTGTAGGTTGGTTGAGACGCAGATTGCCACATTGAGCGCCAGGTGGCCACGTTGAGACCCAGGTGGCCACGTAGACAGCCACGTGACCACGTTGAGACCCAGGTGGCCACGTTGACAGCCAGGTGGCCATGTTGAGAGCCAGATCACCACGTTGAGACCCAGGTGGCCACGTTGAGAGCCAGGTGACCACGTTGAGAGCCAGGTGGCCACGTTGACAGCCAGGTTGCCACGCTGAGAGCCAAGTTTTTTCTGGTTAATTCTGAGCGCTTGTGATTTACAGAAAACCCTTCTAGGTCAACCAGAGACTGGCGTGCCACCTGGTCGTAACATGCAGTCATTCAATCTTCGGTCTGACTTGAGCTGGGAGGGAAGATCCTGTATACGGGTGATTGTGGAAGTGATGGGGCGTTTGAGTGTGTACGTCTGTGTGTGTGTGTGTGTATATGTGTGCATGTGTGTGTGTATCTTTGAGTGCGTGTGTGTGTGCGTGTATGTGCGTGTGTGTCTGCGTGTGTATATTTGTATACGTGTGTGCTTGTGTGTGTGTGTGGGACAGCTAGATAGATAGCGGGATACACACACGCAGAGAGAGAGAGAGAGAGAGAGAGAGAGAGAGAGAGAAATTCAGTAAATGAAATATGTCACCATATCAGTAACAGATGTAGAAAAACATATATACAAATAACATATATACAAATAACAGATATACAAATAACAGATATACACATACTGTTTTTGAGCATTCCTAAGAAAATTAATAAATAAAAAATGAACTTGTTCCCATCGCAGACAATGCTGTCAGAGATGAAGTGTTTGAGACCTCATTGTACTAGCATCAGTTTTATTTTTTACTGCAGTGGGTGGCTTGTTCCCTTCCTCGTTGAAGTTCTTTCCATAAGAACAGGACAAGTACTCATTTACAGCTGGGTCGACACAATTATCTCATTAAAGGAAATCAAACGCGCGACCGTTAGCAATGAAATGTTTTTATTGGCTAGAGTTTCCTGAGTGAACAATTGACTTTCTGAAAGAGTTTGACTATTAACCCAGCAGTCGGGCCACTACTCATCATATTACTCAGATCATCTCATAAATATTTCCTGCCTTGACTTCCAATTTTCATGACAATATATTTGCGTGTCTTTTCTTCGTCTTCTTCTCCTGCTCCTCTTTATTCCTTTCTTTTCTTTTGTGTCATCTTCTTTTTTTTCTTCCTCATCCTGAAAAGGACGTTCTGTCTTAGTATGCGGCGAGGCAGCGATATGTATGCCTTTCGGTCTGGCACATCCGTTCTCAGAAAATCATATTTTTGTGAAAGGGCTCGCTTTTTCACGTTGACCCCTATTCTCTCATCCAGACTCCGTGGTTGCAGCCCTTTTCCAGGGCCGAATACTGAACACAGAATACAGTCATAGAAAACTGTGGTTCGGTAACATTACGCAAGCAGCCAACATTGAATCGCTGGCTGCTGTCCGCTCGTTCACTACGTCCTCGGCTCTATTTATATCTTTTTACAAGATTGTTTGACTTACTTACTTACTTACTTACTTAGTCGCTCCTCTTCTACCGTGAGGTGTTGAGGTTTACCAAAGAGAACGCCACACTGCTCTATCCGCCGTCTTTTTCCTGGCCTCTTTCCAATCCAGCCCTCTATCACTTAGGGACTGTCGTATGTTGTCTTCCCAACGTACTTTGGGACGTCCTCGGGGTCTGCGTCCTTGACTTTTGATCTCCCATGACCGCTTTGGTATCCGATCTTCTTCCATTCTACAGCCATGGCCAAACCACTATTGTTGGAACTGCTCCACTCGTGTCTCCAGGGGTTGAACTTCCAGATTGCTACGGATTGTCTGGTTACGGATTTTGTCCCTTTTCGTCACCTGAACCGCCTTTCTTAGGTACCTCATTTCTGAAGTTTGTAATTGCCTTTCTTGGGCTGTAGTCATTGCCCATGACTCACATCCATATGTCAGGACAGGCACATAGGTCGAGCGGTATACATCCATCTTTGTTTTCCTGCTTATTTCTCTTCTACTGAGGAAACCTCTGTTTATTGCATGGAACAGTCTACCTGCTGCTGCCCTTCGTGCAGTTAACTCCTCTTTGATTCCTCCCCTGCTGTCTTTTACCACTCCTAGATATTTAAAGTTGCTGACCTGCTCCAGTGCTCGTGTTCCCAGGGTTATCTGATGTCTCTTTTCATCTCTGGCGATCACCGTGGTTTTTGTTTTGGAGTTGCTGATGTGCATTCCTCTCTTCTTCAACTCTTATTCCCAGACCTGCAAATTGATCTGGAGATGTGCTTCGGTTTTCGTGATCATGGCCACATCGTCTGCAAATGCTAGTTCCGATATGTAACTTGGTCTCATCTTCCAGTACCCTACTTCATACTTTTTTGTCTGTTCCTTGCAGGCTTTGATGACTTCATCCATGAGGAGTATGAAAAGGTACGGTGATAGAATGTCCTCCTGTCTTACTCCGCTAGTGGTCTTGAACTCTCCTGACTTGATTTGATGTCCGCACATAATTTCTGCATGTTTTATAGAAAATCTGTATGGCAGAGATCAAGGGTCCTAAGATGTTCTTCCATTTAAGGCACTCCCAGAGTTTGTCCCAAGGAACTTTATCAAATGCTTTCTCCAAATCCAAAAAGCAGAGATGCATCTCTTTATCATATTCAAGAGCCTTTTCACTTAGCTGTCTGAGTGTAAAGATAAGGTCTTGAGTACTTCTGTTTGCCCTAAACCCACATTGAGTTTCATCCATATTTGGCTCTGCTAGACCTCTTAATCGCCGTTCTAGAATCCTAGAGTAGACTTTCCCGGGGACACTAAGAAGGGAAATACCTCTGATTGTCACATTGTCGATTGTCACCCTTTTAAAATATTGGAATTATTATTGCAACCTCCCAGTCTCTTGGTATCTTCTTGTGGCGCCAAGCTGCCTTGAGAATCTTCATGAATAGCATCTCTCCTGCCGCTCTCATGTATTTAACCATTTCTGGTGTTATACCATCATGTCCTGCTGCTTTACCAATCTTAATTTTCTCCAATGCTGCCTTTAGTTCTTCCATTGTGATATTATCGTTTCCCTCCATGGCTCCCTCTTCTTGAATTGGGACTGTTACTTCAAGAGCTTGGTTTTCCCCCACTCCAAGGAGATCTGAGAAATATTCTTTCCATCTGTTCATTACCTCTTCTGGGGCAGTCAACAGCGCACCTTGTTTATCTTTAACAAATTTCAGGGGGCATTCCTTTTCCTTCCTCATGTTCTTTAAGGTCCTGTAGAACAGTTTCTTGTTTTCTCCAGCATTATTTTCCAGTTTCTCTCCAAATTCTTCCCAGGATTTCTGTTTGGCCTTGAGCACCGTCTTCTTTGCTTCTGTTCTAAAATTTACATATTCTTTACATTTCTTTGTTTGTTCTTCTGTATTCCTAGCCCCTAGGTATTGCTTCCATGTCTTTTTCTTTTCTCGTATTATTGTTTTCACTTCTTCTGTCCACCATGGTGTACTCTTTCTCTTCCGCCCTTCTTTGGTTTGACCGCATGCCTCTGCTGCAGCCTCTTTGAGGATGTCTTTGAATTTTACCCAGAGCATTTCCATATCTTCTTCAGATTCCTCTATCCTTTCTATTGCTGTTGTTATGAGCCCTTGGTATCTCCTCTTAACATCTGGTTCTCGTAGTTTGTAAGCCTTAATTTTATTTTCTCCTCGTGTATTATGTTTCATGCTTGCTGATGGGTGTTGCCTGGCTGGATAGTGTTTTTCAATTTATCTCTCTATTTTAACTAGGTAGTGGTCGCTTCCTATCTCTGGTCCTCTGAACACTCTAGCATCCTTTACATACTTGAAATCAGTTTTCCTCACTATCGCATAGTCAATGATGGATCTTTCATTTCTTGCCGGCTCACATCTTGTGTAGGCATGGATACGCTTGTGTGGAAACCTTGTATTTGTAATAACAAGGTTTTGTTCTCTGCAGAATCTCAGCAGTCGTGTTCCATTGTCATTTAAGACATCTTCTCTATACCTACCGATCACTCCATCCCATCTAGAATAGTCTCCAACTCTTGCGTGGAAGTCTCCAAGGAGAAGTATTTCATTATGGCAATCGTCAACGGTCCTTTGAAGGAGTTCATAAAATTCATCTTTTATGTCAGTGCTCTCATCTTCGTTTGGTGCATACACATTCATTTGACTATCCTCCTCTTGCAGACTTAGAACCATCAGTCGTTCTGAAATGAATTTCCATCCTTTTAATGTTTGCTTTGTTGTTACTATTCACTATACAGCCCACCCCTGCCCTGGCTCGTTCACTCATGGGAACTCCGCTGTAGTATAGCATGTTGCCGTCATGGTCCAGAACGCCCTGTCCCTTTTTCTGTTTCTGTAAGTGCCAGGACTGTCAATTTTGCTCTCTTCATCTCCTCCATTAGTTCATGTTCTTTTCCGTTTATACTTCGTACATTCCATGTTCCGTAAATCGTGGTCCTTTTTCTCGCCTGTTCGTCGCCGTTGAGATCATTCCGGTTTTCTCTATGTTTTGACTTGTAATCGTGTTTTTTTTTAAAAAGACAAACAGGTGATTAGCCTGTTGTGTCTTTGCATGGTGGAGGGGCTTCCTCCTTACAGCCTCCATGCCTGCCGACCCGTTTTTGTCCACGGCTGCTTATTTATTCGCAGCTAACCTCCAAATTAGGAGGCCTTTCAGCAATCCGCAACCCTGCTGACGCGCCTGGTAGGAGGTAGGTGCCTCCCCCAGGAAAGATTGTTTTAACGTGTCATTAAATGGACGTTTATGTGTCCTTCATATTCTTCTATCTAGACTAACCTCCCTATAACATTAATAGCTGAAATAGTGAACACAGCTTCCACTTGTTGCACCAGTTAATCTCTCAAATTGTGACGGACTTTCTGTCATTAACTTACTATTCAAAAAACCAAAAAATGCATAACTAGGCAGAAAAGTCAGAAACGTTCATTAGGGGGGTTAACTCTTAACCACCGGAGGTTAACATTGAAGAAGATGAAGGGAAACAACTCATGTAGTCCCCAAAACAGAAACGACGTCCTAGTATGAATAACAGCTTGTAACACAGACAAAGGCTGTCTGGCCTAGGGGTCAAACGTCCGTTTCACAATCCCAAAGCACCCGGGTTGGATCACTCTCGTGTGCAGTTTGGCGTACATGGGTTTTGTTTTCGCTCTTCCACGTACGAGGACATGTAATGGCAACCTACCGTACCGCACACCTTCCAATAACAGCCAGGTAGGTTGGCAGTTGACAGAGGCGACGTTCTACAAAGGACATGCTACTCACATTTGAGCACAGAACGACGTAGCCTGTTATGTTGACTTGTTATGTCAATTTGTTTAGTTGACACTTATGATATTTGTATAAAGGTATAAGAGTGATACATTAGGTCAGGTCGTACTCGACAACGACGGAATGGGGTTAGAGTTCATGAAGAGGCAGGATAACAGAAGCAAAACATTTCTTGATGTATGTGAATATTGTCACCTGAATAGCTTTTTGGTCTTCCGTTTCCGTTACAAGAGAAGCATATGACCACCACTACTGCTGGTCATTTTACAGGTAGCCTGTTTCATAGTATTTGCTGCGGTGGTTTCTTTAGCACTGGTTTTACATGATGAGGTTGCTAGTCTCGTGCTCAACCTGGACAGCTGTTTTTCACGACGTGCTTGAAAAGTTGCAAAGTATTCTCCACTCCAAGCACCACTCGGGCGATCAAGTGAATTTGATGCCTATTAATCGTCATCTTCACCTTAATATTTTATTTCCAACCTATTGGATCTCACACCCTCGCTACATTGTGGGATACATGTATACGGGAAAGGCTTCGGGAGTAAACGCTGAGGAAGAATCTGTATAATCTGCTATTTTCAGTCGTCTCGAAAATGTCTTGCCACTGGCCAAATGTAGCTAAAGACAAGAGAGTGAAGTTGACATCTTGTGCGAACTTTCTCACTTTAATTTTAATTCAAATCATATCGCAAATGATCTATTTTAGCGGACAGATTAGATGCTCCACACGACTGGACAACAGCCAACTCTAAAGTAGGCCATGGCTGGATAGAGAGAGTGGTCTTTATTACACGTCATGGACGAACATCATCTTCACATTAGTGGGTCCTGGCGCAAGTACAACTAGACAATTATTTCTTATCTTGCCTGTCGTAAAAGGTAACTAAAGGGGCTTGTGCAGGGATCTGGCAACCACATCACTTAATAGCCATTGCTGGCTTGGGTAAGCCAGGTGGGCAGTATTGGGCCCACCCTACTGTAATCCTGGTGTCCATGCAGGTATATCCGCTGCCCTATGCCAGGTAAACGAATGTTGTCTAAACTCATTTCTGACTTTTGCCTTGGAGTTCAATGCCGAAGCAGGGTCTTGTCGTAGGCCATCCCTACATCTCATCGGTGTACTTCCAGGTCGGTGATTACATATGTAGGGCCACAATGAAGTCCATTTACTAGTCCCTTTGTCAGGTAAGCGTACCACGTGACCAGCCCATCTGTACTTTTGTTTAGCAACCCCGTATCTACTACGTGGTTGAAGCAAGTTTTTTTTCCAGATGGTAGTGGTGCGGATGTGGGCCTGTAGTGAGATTGACCACCATGGTCCACCAAATAGAGTTGCAGTAAAGTTAAGTATAAACTACTTTACTTTCTCAATCTAATCAAACAAATCCTTTCAGCTCCCCGCGGAGCACACGACTTCAACAAGTACACCCCGATTTAGGGTGTCCAGATGAAAAATAGTTCCAGCCTCCTCAAAAGATCTGCTTCCATTTCTGTCATGGCAGGATGGGCTGTGTTCCTAGTTGATTTGTTCATTTTTGTTTCTACAGAGTGAGGTAGTCGACTCCGTTCCCATATCTCCCTAGTCTCTTTCTATGACGTGCTTGGCATGTTTATTGTGTTACCATTCTTTATTCCCTGTTCTGGCCCATAGAACAATTGGACGATGTCCTCTCTTACATGTATATTCTACTTCTTTTTCTTTTTCTTCTTTTTCTTCTTGTTCTTTGGCATTCATTGTGAAAAAAAACGTTGCGACTTTGTGTTGTAGATTACAACGAGGATGCGATACCTGCACCTTTTGGCACGACATATTCGATTTCAGCTGGCTTTTTATGACCGGGTTTGCCTTCCCACTGCGAGCCGTATCTCTAGACCAGACTACACTAGTGTAGCCTGTTTCCAGGGCCGCCACGTGGAGACAGGTTAAGGTCTTAGCTATGGTTCGCTGAAACCTGATAGTAGCAGCTATGAGTAAATAATGTAAATGATGACAATAGGGGGTTGTGAATGTGACTAGCAAGCGCCTCGTGTACTGCTATTGAATCTGCCAATGTAAATGATTTGATGCATACTTCATGTCAAGATGCGAGAATTAAACTGAATCAATCCAACTAAAGTTAGAGTTTCCATACTGGCTATGATTAAGAAATCTGCCGTTCGCATGCTTAGGTGCAATTTTGTTGGTTGAACCTTGCACGTGCGGCCACCGATCCTAGCAGGGAGATGGCACTAAGGCCTACCAGTCCCGCAGCTTGTGTTTGGTGGTCTCCAGACTAACGACCACTTCTAGAAAATGTGACCAGATGAGGATGCAATAAATCAGATCATTATTCATATGCACATGACTAGCAGCATCTTTATGCTAGCAACATCTTCTTGTAGGCTACTCATCCTCCGTTGCTCCCACTTGACGCTGTTTCTTTGATGTCGCGTTACAGTGGCTGCTTTTATATCTTAGGTGTAATCAGGGCGTGACAAATTCTGGAGTGGCTCCATCAGTCAGTCAAAAATGTCACCAGTCAGCATGGTGGGACTGCGGTCGTACGATTTATGTGAACACATTTAAACTAGACACTCCTTCACTTTATTTCTACGTAATAATGCGTACCAAACCAAAACATATTGTATTACTTACACAGTATTAGCTTATTTCTTCTTAAGAGAAAATGTAAAGATGTCAGAGACATGGCGATGGTGCCCTTGAACATGCTTGGTAGGTTTAGTACAGAAGTACCATTTATGGATGTCTTTAGTATGTTTAAATTGTGGCAGTGGAGGTCCATTTAGATTCATCATCATATCGGATAAATTAAACTATGAAACAGTTTTTTTTTCAAAATTCAACCAACTACAGGAACAAGGGGGCATAGCTACAAATTAACTAAAGAGAGATCCAGATTAGATATTAGGAAATGTTTGCTTAGTCAGAGAGGGATGAATGCGTGGAATGCATTGCCACAAGAGGTAGTGGAGGCTGGGACAATTAATGCATTTAAGAATAAATTGGATGCGCATAGCTTTTAGAACCAGGTGATGTAAATGAAACTGGTTGTATACAGATTCTGCTGAGTTTGTATACAACAAAGACGTTAAGCGAAGTTATAAACTAGCTTATGTACAATCTATTCTAACCGTAATATCATTAACAATCGTGCGAGAGTCGTTATATAGTCACGACTAAACCCGTCATTAACAATTCAATACGGGTGTTTCTTGACTCGTCAAGCAACCATTTATACTCGTCATAGACGGGCGCTTTTGTCAAGCTCTGCTCATCCCAATCTTCCATACATTACACATGACATCGAATAATATCAAATATCACCATGGATTAATAATGATATTAGACATCATATAGACCCATATATTACACATGACATCGCATAATATCACAAATCACCATGGATTACAAATGATATTAGACATCATATAGACCCATATATTACCCATGACATCGCATAATATCACATATCACCATGGATTACAAATGATATTAGACATCATATAGACCCATATATTACACATGACATCGCATAATATCACATATCACCATGGATTACAAATGATAATAGACATCATATAGACCCATATATTACACATGACATCGCATAATATCACATATCACCATGGATTACAAATGATATTAGACATCATATAGACTCATATATTACACATGACTTCGCATAATATCACATATCACCATGGATTACAAATGATATTAGACATCATATAGACCCATATATTACACATGACATTCAAACATCACCCACACCCATACTTAACAGTTAACATTCAATTACCTCATACCCCGACACATCACAATTGACATTCAATTACCTCATACCCCGACACATCACAATTGACATTCAATAATCACATACCTCCACACATCACAATTGACATTCAATAATCACATACCTCCACTCATCACAATTGACATTCACTCATGACATACCATCAGACAAGACATCTGATGATCAAACATCATGTTTGGAAAACCTGGTCGTGAGTGGTACCAGCCGAAATCTATTGATATCCTAACTCCCAAGAGGCTGACGTTTGTCAGTCACATTGTCGTATCGCACCGGCCGATAACTGGCCATCAAGACGCGCACAAATCGGTCTTTTGTGTCCGAGATGGTCTCGCTTTTTGACAGGATTTGAAATAACCATCACGCCCCACCGCCCGCTTTGTTCCTTGGCACGTTCTCAGACGACAGAGTGAAAGAGCAGCTCGCTTCCAATTGTAACTGATATTGTTTTCAATTTCTTGCAGAGAATAAAATCTTTCTTCAATCTTCTTTGCGCCATCTGTACTGCGGATTCTAAGAGCACGTCCTTTTGGTAGATTGGACTTCTGGATCACTTGGGGTAGTTTCATTGCAAACACAACCATAACGGGCCCTCAAACATCTCTCGATTTGTCTGACTATCACAATTACTTCATTTGTTGTTTTATAATCTCATTATAATTTATTGCATTGTCAAAGTGAATCTTTCTTGCATGTTTCATTCGCCTCCCTGCTAAGGATTTCACATTGTTTTTAACAATTAAAACCTGAAAAACGAAGAAGATCCAAAAAAGTCGCAGGAAGACAGCAGACAATTGAAGCAAACAAGGATGATCTGAGATCACGTGATCACCCATTCATCAGATACTCATGCCACGTGGTTAGATAAATTACCCAGAGAAGGAATTGTTCTGCACATTACATAACACGTCAAGCGAATACCATTGCAGACACATCTGTCATGGATGACGTCTTAGAGACTGAGTTGTATGCCGTAGGATAGCCAGTTTCCTTCTTCGCTGTCTTTCCTTCCTCGACAGAAAGTTTTTTGCAATTATGTTTCTTACAATTTGCTGTTTTCCACCACAGCTACAGTAATTTTTAGTATATTATAGCGCTGATAAAGGCTACACTACAAGTATATTATAGCGCTGACAATGGCTTCACTACAAGTGTATTATGGCTACACTACAAGTATATTATGGCTACACTACAAGTATATTATAGCGCTGACAATGGCTACACTACAAGTATATTATGGCTACACTACAAATATATTATGGCTACACTACAAGTTTATTATGGCTACACTACAAGTATATTATGGCTACACTACAAGTATATTATGGCTACACTACAAGTATATTAAAGCGCTGACAATGGCTAAACTTTAAGTCACCCGTCGAGTTTAGAAAACTGTTGCGTGTTAATCGTGTTATTATTACAATCACATCGCATTCCTAGATGGACGGATTATTTCGTCATCTGTATAATGACATAGACGATAAGTTTGATAGTTATCTCTTACACACGGAAGTAAGATGGCAGTCTAATCCAATTGTTTAAAACGATTTTGGGCTTTGTTTGATACGATGCTAGAGTTTCTAGAATCAATAAAAGAGCAGTTGAGAATTGCAGTTGAAGCAGTAGGAAATTGTGTCGCCTGTCTTTCTGATATATTTGAAAAGTTAAATGATTCATTCTTATGTTACACGGTAGCAACATCAGTCTTATCAAAGGGAAAGTAGTTTTCTTGAGATTAATCCGCACAGGCATTGGCTAAAAACCTCTTCGGTCGTCGTCAACTTGATCAAGTTCTCTGTTTGCAGCAGTTAGACGAGGATAGACTGAAAGATGCAGATTTGGAAATATATTGCTGCCATTTGGACCTTTTGAGAATGATATGTTTATTAGATTTATAGATTCTCCGTCGGAACACAAAATACCAAAATGGATTGGTTGATCCAATTGAGATGACGTGACCTGGTTAGCCAACATCTGGGACCTGGTTAGCCAACATCTGGGACCTGGTTAGCCAACATCTGCAAGAAGAGCTGACTGGGCTAGAAAAACTCTTTAAGACAAAAGCAAGTTTGTCTCATGTTGATTATGAATAATGTTTGATCCAGATTAGACTTTCTTATCATCTTCTCAGACAAGAATCTAAACTCATTAATTCAACATTTCCACCATTATATTGAGTGTTTCGTTCAGTAGTGAGGCTCCTGCATACAACAAGGCAACCGATTTCAAATATGGGACAGATGAGGCTTGACGCTTCTTTTAACAAATGTAGAACCAGGGAGTGTTCAGTTAGATGAGCCACATAAAGCGCAGGAGGGAGTGCTCATTTAGATGACCCACATACTAGTATGACGTACGAAGAGTCAAAACGGCTTATCAAAGCCAGATACATGACCAAATGGGAAACCGAACATACTGGTTACACCAAAAACGATGCCTATTACCAGTTGAACCGAAGAGAGCAGGTCGTTGTCTTCAGACTTCGCACTGGCCACAATAGACTGAGGTACCACCTATTCAACAAGTTGAAGATAGGTGGTACCGACGAATGCCCGTGCGGTACCGGTAAAATGACCGCTGAACATCTGCTGCAGAACTGCCCGACATACGAGGATCAGAGAGAGCAGATGTGGCCATCACCAGTGGAACTGCAAGACAAGCTCTATGGCAGTGGCGACAGCCTCAGGATGACCGCCGCTTTTTTCGAAAAAATAATGGTTACTGTCTGACTGCGTACGAAGAAGAAGAAGAAGAAGATGACCCACATGAAGCGCAGGAGGGAGTGCTCAGTTAGATGACCCACATAAAGCGCAGGAGGGAGTGCTCAGTTAGATGAGCCACATAAAGCGCAGGAGGGAGTGCTCAGTTAGATGAGCCACATGAAGCGCAGGAGGGAGTGCTCAGTTAGATGAGCCACATAAAGCGCAGGAGGGAGTGCTCAGTTAGATGAGCCACATGAAGCGCAGGGATAACAATCATGTTATTTAAAATAATAAACATGGTGGCCGTCTTCTCACTATTATCATGTGCAGCTTGAGGTAACCGCGATTGTCAGTTCAAATTCATATTTCAACGATTCAAATATTTTCGTGTCACCATCTATTTTATAATTTCCGAAATCGGTTGATCTAGTTTTGGTAAGAGTGATTCAACATAATGTTGTATGTAGGGGCAACAATTGTTGTTTGGGGTTAACAAATATTTGTTTTATAAAGGGCGGGCTAGCTCATTTGGGTTGAGACACAATGCTTTAAATATCAAGTTTCACTTCATCCCCGCCGACAATGTGTTTTGGAACTCATTTCACTCTAAGGTTTCAATTAAGTACTTACCGACTTGACGTGGTATTGTTGAGAGTGCTGGCAAGTTTGATATGAAGATGCAACCTTTGTCTCTACTAGATTGGGTTGGGTGGGGGGTGTCCGATGAGCTTACAAACAATGTGTACTATCTGTAATATAAAACACAGGCTATCTGAGAGGGAGTGAAGGACGAGAAGAAATGGTGCGAAAATCGGCCGCTTGGTTTGTGTGGAGAACCGTTATTTAAAAGTTGTCGGTTTCGTTCCTGGTTATCGATAGGCTCCAGTCGACCCAGTGTTAAAGTGTATCTGGCTTACTAGAATGGGAGAAACGGCAACGAGAAATGAAATTGGCCGCTCAACCTGATAAATAGCTGAGGCCTAGTACATTGAGATCATGAACACTTCATCCCCGACAACAGCATATACTAAGAGTCTTCCTGTGTCTACCACTGAGGGACGAGCCTGCTGGAAAGCCGTTGGATGATCATCAGAGCAGTAACAGTATCAGTAGCATGCCCCTGACAGAACGTAGCTTCTTACAACCACCAATCTATGTAACTGTTATAAGTTTTCTGGCACGTGTGATGTTACTTTCCGTACGTGGAGGAGCGGAAGAAACCCATGTCTGCCAAATTGGCACGAGCGTGATTCGAATCGGGTGCGTTGGGATTGTGAAACGGGCGCTTCACTCCTCAGGCCACGCAGTCCCCGATTAGCAGACTGTCCTCCTGTAACCGACTCGACATGTCGCAAGGTCTAATAATCGGGACTGGACATGATACCAACTACCTCACATTGTATAATCTATAATCCATAATCCTCAAAACGAAGGGAAGAAGACCTCTGCAGTTATTAGCAGAAGTGCAGCTGTTGGTCTGTTTGTAAGAACCAACTTGACTTCACTCCGGGCATAATCATAGATAGCTGTTTCATAGCCACGGTAACTGCTTCCAGCCTCATTCTCCTACTGGTGGTGACGGTCTTGTATGCCCCACTCCGCTAAACAACAACACGATGCTCTCTCTCTCACGCTCTCTCTCACTCTCTCTCTCTAAAACAGAGACGAACCAGTCAGATATGTGACTGCTTGGCTCCAATCTATTGGAATGTATCAAGGCATTGTTCTGAATGTTATCAGTTATCAGTTATCAGTTATCAGTTATCAGTTATCAGTTATCAGTAAAGAGATAAAAGAAGTATGTACGATATCTAATTTATTTACCGATTGTTCGATCCTTTCTTGGGCATACAACACGATCACGTACCATTGCTAGGCATGACACAATAATATCCTGTTACAAGACACGAGGACACCCACGTGGCAGATGGGTAAATGTTGGAACACAAGCCCTACAAGAACATAGGCTTAAATCGGCCGACCTAACACAAGCCCTACAAGAACACGGGCTTACATCGGCCGACCTAACACAAGCCCTACTGGAACATTGGCTTACATCGGCCGACCTAACACAGGCCCTACAAGAACACGGGCTTACATCGGCCGACATAACACAAGCCCTACTAGAACACGGGCTTACATCGGCCGACATAACACAAGCCCTACTAGAACACGGGCTTACATCGACCGACCTGACACAAGCCCTACTAGAAAACGGGCTTACATCGACCGACCTAACACAAGCCCTACTAGAACACGGGCTTAGATCGACCGACATAACACAAGCCCTACTAGAACATGGCCTTACATCGACCGACATAACATAAGCTTTACTAGAACACGGGCTTAGATCGACCGACATAACACAAGCCCAACTGGAACACGGGCTTACATCGGCCGACCTAACACAAGCCCTACAAGAACACGGGCTTACATCGGCCGACATAACACAAGCCCTACTAGAACACGGGCTTACATCGGCCGACATAACACAAGCCCTACTGGAACACGGGCTTATATCGGCCGACATAACACAAGCCCTACTAGAACACGGGCTTACATCGACCGACCTGACACAAGCCCTACTAGAACACGGGCTTACATCGACCGACCTAACACAAGCCCTACTAGAACATGGGCTTACATCGACCGACCTAACACAAGCCCTTCTAGAACACGGGCTTAGATCGACCGACATAACACAAGCCCTACTAGAACATGGGCTTACATCGACCGACATAACACAAGCCCTACTAGAACACGGGCTTAGATCGACCGACATAACACAAGCCCAACTGGAACACGGGCTTACATCGGCCGACCTAACACAAGCCCTACTAGAACACGGGCTTACATCGACCGACCTGACACAAGCCCTACTAGAACACGGGCTTATATCGACCGACCTAACACAAGCCCTACTAGAACCTGGACTTACATCGACCGACCTGACACAAGCCCTACTAGAACACGGGCTTACATCGACCGACCTAACACAAGCCCTACTAGAACACGGGCTTACATCGACCGACCGACCTAACACACGCTCTACCGGAAGATGAGCTCACATCGACCGACCTAAGACACTTTGTACAAGAAAGACAACTACAGTCTCCCCATGACGCTTAAAGGAATAATTGGAACATGTAAGTAATGTCTCCAGTGATCGCTTATCGAAGTGCGCCTGCTGACGATCAGGTCTAAAACTCTCTCCCTGTATTGGGGGATGAAGTGTTATGGACTTTAAAAGGCATTAATTTCTTATGAAATTGGGGTTGCCAGTTCCTTTCCTCCTTGACTTTTCTTACATAACTATAACTCATGTTCCCATTTACAGCTGAGTGGACAATTGCGTGTTGATGACGGGGATCGAAGCACTCACCTCTTCAGAGATAAGCGACCGCCCTTTCACTCCATTACTCACGAATGTCATTTTCACATTTCTGTAAATGTTGGTTTCAATTTGTTTTTGTTGACAGCGTGTCGTCTGTTAGAAGATATCGGCCATGATTTGTGTTGCTGGAAGCTATTCGCAGACGACATGCCACGTTCGTGCTCATGCCATTTGGGCTTGTGTAAGCAGACAACATATTGGCGGGAGAAGCCAAGTTGTGAAGTTCACGTGGGTGGTAAGAATGTCTTCCTTACATTTCGTCTGGTTGTTGGAACTCTGCTATCTGGAAAGGCAGACAATTTTGACTAGTCGGCAAAAAAAAACCATCCCCAGGTCGTAACCCGGTTTTATTGGGACTCCCGCAGCGAAGCTTTTGTTGTGTGTCAGGCATTCAGGTACGTTCGGTCCGCGAGAGATCAGACGTGTGATCTTGTTTATATACTAGTGTAACTTGCAGTCAACATCTTGCGGCGTATGGCTTCCTAACATTCCACTCAGAGCTGACCTCAAACAGTCTTCGACAAGAGCCAACAGGAAACTGTTAGAACAAAAAAACAGAGTACCAGATTTTTTTCTTCTATTTTTCTCTCTGACTGTCGAAATGGTTTTTGGAAGAGCTCTCTGTGTGTGACATAGATGAGAAAATGTCCACTTCCACGCTGAGAGAATGTCGTAGAAGACGACTACAACAGTGGAGAGGAGACTGACGTCTGGTCAGGCAAAACATACTGATCGGACATGTTAGTCAGGGTCAGGCAAAACATACTGATCGGACATGTTAGTCAGGGTCAGGCAAAACATACTGATCGGACATGTTAGTCAGGGTCAGACAAAACATACTGATCGGACAATGGTAGTCAAGGTCAGACAAAATATACTGATCGGACAATGGTAGTCAAGGTCAGACAAAATATACTGATCGGACAATGGTAGTCAAGGTCAGACAAAATATACTGATCGGACAATGGTAGTCAAGGTCAGACAAAATATACTGATCGGACAATGGTAGTCAAGGTCAGACAAAATATACTGATCGGACAATGGTACTCAAAGTCAGACAAAATATACTGATCGGACAATGGTAGTCAAGGTCAGACAAAATATACTGATCAAAACTCCCAACTCACTTCTATGTCGTTTTCCATGGAAACAGGACGCTTCGTGGCAGCTTAGCTACTGATGGAGATCGATGGGATCCCCGTAGTAGTGAACGATGTACAGATGAAGTCAAGCATAGCGTAATCGCTTGAAGGTCTCCGGTCCATCTTCATCAGCACGCTCAGGATCTGAGAACAGCTATTACAACCCACCACTTAACGCTTTTTTAGGGCTCACCAAAGAGCAAACTTACTCATTGTGGGCAACCAACAACTCAGTGTAGAAGGCTCCACAACTCACGACCATCTCACGACCCTAGTCATTGACACAAGCTACATATCATTTCATTTTGAAGTAGTCTTGTAGGTTTGACGTAGTCTTGTGGGTTTGACGTAGTCTTGTGGGTTTGACGTAGTCTTGTGGGTTTGACGTAGTCTTGTGGGTTTGACATAGTGTTGTGGGTTTGACATTTTGTTGTGAGTTTGACGTAGTCTTGTGGGTTTGACGTAGTCCTGGGGGTTTTAAAATAAGCTTTCTTTGATACATCAGTAAAATAACAGTTCAGAAATAATTATTTCTACGTGATACATCAACAAAAGAAAGCTCTACGAAGAGTTATATCTACGTGTAACATGAATAAAAGAAAGCTCTAGAAAAAATATTTTATATTTGTTTACGGAATAAAGGAAAGTTCTCCATATTTGATATACAATTTCAGTCGAACGAACAATTCATTTTCTGGGAATCTCTCAGGAGGGTTGTCTATGTACATCGCAACCTGAGATGTAAATCAAAGTGCCACAGAAACAGCCTCCAAACGAGGATACACACAGGTTAAACGATGCTTTGCCGCAGGCGTCCAGCAGTAGAGACCAACTGTCATGTTAGACCATTCTCTAATCATGAAATCAGTACAATAAATGGCGCCATAATAAACCCGAAATGACTTTACATGGCTGAGTATGGAGTCTCGCCTTTAGCTTGTGTATCTTATTAAATAAAGATGGTAGTTAACGAAGCGAGGCGGGACAACTATTGAACCCAACCCAAGTCACCTGGAGAGAGCGGGATTGACAATTTGGATCAAATATAAACAAGTTTAAAATGTAATTATCCATAACTGTTTATTTACTTACCTTTCTGTTCACATGTGCCGCTAAGCGTCGTGGGGAGCCAGTTGATTTCTTTGGCCAAGTGTTCAAAAGGTTGCTGTACGCCCATGGTGTTGATGATTTTAATCTGTCTTCCATATGCCTGCTATGTGGTCTTTCTCGTGCCTTGTAATCAGATCTTTTAGTATTGTAAGCGTACAGTGGTAGTTGGTCATGTTCTCATGAGATGATCGAACAATCGTTTGGGCTCACCATATTTCTTATGTCATCACTTCTCACTTGATCTCCCCTGGTCAACCCGACTGTCTTTCTTATTCATTCTATTTCACACGTTGCAGCTGGTCTTTCCTGTGACTTTGATGAGGACCAAGTTTGACATTGAACACATCGAGTTGGTGCACTGAAACTGTCTAGCAGTTGGCGCACTGAAACTGTCTAGCAGTTGGTGCACTGAAACTGTCTAGCAGTTGGTGCACTGACACTATCTAACAGTTGGTGCACTGACACTGTCTAGCAGTTGGTGCACTGACACTATCTAACAGTTGGTGCACTGACACTGTTTAGCAGTTGGTGCACTGACACTATCTAACAGTTGGTGCACTGACACTGTTTAACAGTTGGTGCACTGACACTGTTTAACAGTTGGTGCACTGACACTGTTTAACAGTTGGTACACTGACACTGTTTAACAGCTATTTGGATGTTCAGTGACTTATGGGTTGTGAGCTCGGTTTACACGAACCAGGTTCGAATCTCGCCGTTCGCAGTTTCTCACACCGGGCATGTTGTGGGCTTTTTTAATCGTATAAGCGCTTCTTACAACCAACCCAGCTGATAATGGGTACCTGATAAAGTTGGGGTACAATTCGGAGCCGCAGAGTGAGCTTAAGCAGTTTGCTCTATGTCGTGGATACATTCAGTAATTGAAGGGCCTGAGCACAGGTAGAGGCGCCCAGTATAATGGAAGGGCTTGAGCACAGAGGCGCCCAGTGTAACGGAAGGGTCAGAGCACAGAGGCGCCCAGTGTAATGGAAGGGCCTGAGCACAGAGGCGCCCAGTGTAATGGAAGGGCCTGAGCACAGAGGCGCCCAGTGCAAAGAAAGGAAATTAGCACAGATAGAGGCGCCCAGTGCAATGAAAGAAAATGAACAGAAATAGAGTCGCCCAGTGCAATGAACGGGAATGAGCAAAGATAGGATCGCACAGTGCAATGAAAGGGAATAAGCAAAGATAGGATCGCACAGTGCAATGAAAGGGAATGAGCAAAGATAGGATCGCACAGTGCAATGAAAGGGAATGAGCAAAGATAGGATCGCACAGTGCAATGAAGTCTACTCTATGAACCCTTGTCCATGTCGTGTTGTCATTTTGGGGTGTTTAAGCAGTGCTGACAGTTGAGAGGTTGCAGGAAATGTTTTCTGACATCTAGTTTCACTTCCTTTATCAAACCTCCCATCTTCTGTTAAAATATTACCAGGTATTTAAACCGTATGACCTGCTAAAGTTTGATATTGTTTACATGTATGTTAAGTGGACCAGGTGTTCTGCTAATCTTCAAAGTTTCCCTCTTTGATGTTCTAACCATTATATCTTTTCCTTCATTCACTGTATCTAAAGTATTCTAATGTTTTTACAGTTTATCTTCATCTTCCTATTCTAAGCTTTGGACGTCTGCGAATGTAGTTATATGTAGTTCATGTAATGAGTTGCGTTCTTTCCTTCTTATGTGGAATTCTACTTCGGGTCTGCAATGTGGCTGGCCCCTGTTGTGTGTCCATGTAAGTGATAACACACATCTACTGTCGTACTCCTGTTGTGTGTCCATCTAAGTGATAACACACATGTCGTACTCCTGTTGTTATGTTATTGTGTCCATCTAAGTGATAACACACATCTACTGTCGTACTCCTGTCGTGTGAACATCTAAGTGATAACACACATCTACTGTCGTACTCCTGTCGTGTGAACATCTAAGTGATAACACACATCTATTGTCGTACTCCTGTTATGTATCCATCTAAGTGATAACACACATCTACTGTCGTACTCCTGTCGCGTGAACATCTAAGTGATAACACACATCTACTGTCGTACTCCTGTCGTGTGAACATCTAAGTGATAACACACATCTACTGTCGTACTCCTGATGTTATTTAAAAAAGTATCCATTGTTCTTGTTATGTTTACATTCATATGGTACACTGCTCTTGCATCATGTAATAGAATTGTTTATTAGAAAATAAATGTATCACGAAATAAGAAAGATCTGTGAAACACTAACATTAAAAACAGAAACTGCGAATCTTTGAACCAGACACCGGGATGCACCCAACAAGAAATTTGCAATTAAAAACGTAAGACAAGGATAGTAAAGAAAATAAACAGCTTGAAGACAGCTGAAGTTAATGAATAACTTCAGATTAAAAAGATACTCCTCAAAAGATGACTACCGCACAAGACGCAGGGAGATTATTTTACTTCTGAAATAGCGCGATGAAAAACGGAACAAGTAATTAAAATAGCTACGGGGGTGTCATTTCAAA
>JAVGWX010000002.1:6587154-6697154 GCA_036924085.1 Ariolimax columbianus
TCGAGAAGGAGATAGACAGTAGGCTTGGCAGGGCAAGTACAACAAGAGAGTCTGGGAGAACACTGCGCTGTCTCACCACACCAAGGTCTGGGTCTATCAGACCTGCGTTCTTGGCAATATCATGTACGGAAGCGAGACTTGGCACTCTCATGTAGGGAAGCGAGACTTGGTACTCTCATGTGTGGAAGCGAGACTTGGCACTCTCATGTATGGAAGCGAGACTTGACACTCTCATGTGTGGAAGCGAGACTTAGCACTCTCATGTATGGAAGCGAGACTTGACACTCTCATGTGTGGAAGCGAGACTTGGCACTCTCATGTATGGAAGCGAGACTTGACACTCTCATGTGTGGAAGCGAGACTTAGCACTCTCATGTATGGAAGCGAGACTTGACACTCTCATGTGTGGAAGCGAGACTTGGCACTCTCATGTATGGAAGCGAGACTTGCCCCTCTCATGTATGGAAGCGAGACTTGGCACTCTCATGTAGGGAAGCGAGACTTGGTACTCTCATGTGTGGAAGCGAGACTTGGCACTCTCATGTATGGAAGCGAGACTTGACACTCTCATGTGTGGAAGCGAGACTTGGCACTCTCATGTATGGAAGCGAGACTTAGCACTCTCATGTATGGAAGCGAGACTTGGCACTCTCATGTATGGAAGCGAGACTTGCCACTCTCATGTATGGAAGCGAGACTTGCCACTCTCATGTATGGAAGCGAGACTTGGCACTCTCATGTATGGAAGCGAAACTTGGAGCACTTACACTAAACAGGAACGGCGGCTGAACACATGATGTGGCTACAGCGTATATTGGGGATTGGGTGGCAAAAGAGAGTGTCACATAATGCGGTCTTACAGAGAGCAAACACTCACAGCATGTACTCGATGTTGAGCCAGCGACGTCTACGGTGGTGGGGCATGTTTATCGAATGGAAGATGAGAGGCTGCCAAAGGATATCCTTTATGGACAGCTAGTCGTTGGAGTTAGAAGAATCGGCCGTCCCGCGCTGCGATTCAAGGACGTATGGAAGAGGGACATGTTATGCGACATCCCATCCGAGGGCTGGAAACAATTGCTCAGGATCGAGCTGTCTGGAGACAGTCAGTTGGAGTGGGCATAGGGATTGCTGACGCTCGACGAGGCCTTAAGGCTGCAGAGAAAAGAGAAAGACTAAAGAGATCAAGGAACAGCCAGGCAAGCCAGCCTCCTCAGCGTGGTTGTACGATCTGTGGCAGGGACTGTCACTCGTGGATCGGCCTTCACAGTCATAACAGACAGTGTCGAAATACGGGAGACAGAGATGGACAAAACTCACAGGGAGCCACGCGCATGGTCTATAGAGGCTGGCTCAGCACAAGGAAACGTTCTCACTCTGTTATCATTCCTCATTATGTCTGTGCTAGTGACATGCTGACTGTACTACAGTAACATTGTTCCTTGTTTTGTCTCCTACCTACATGTTATTGCTCAATGTCTCTTGGCCGTGACTTTTCTTCTTTCCTGGTCATTGACTTACCTGTATAACGTATTAGAACAATCAGTCTTATGATTGGACTCTAATCCTGTTCTTGGGCTGTAACCATGTTTTTGGGCTGTAAACCTATTCTTGGGTTGTAACCCTGTTCTTGGGCTGTAACCCTGTTCTTGGACTGCAACCCTCTTCTTGGGCTGCAACCCTGTTCTTGGACTGCAACCCTGCTCTTTGACTGCAACCCTGTTCATGGAAAGGCCCTCTTTAGGGGTTTTCTCCTCGATGTCCCATTTTTTTAATGGCTGACGCGATATAATATAGCCAAAATGACTGTGTATGAAGATGGAAGCAGCAGGCACTCTCCCCAACAACTAGGACAATGAAGCAGGTCTGCCTGCCATGAAACATCGTCCTGCTTTAGTTGTTGCCTGATGAACGCTCTGACATTTGCTTGTTTAACACGCTGGCTGAATTCAGTTGTTCTAACCGGGTTACGCATATTTCATTCTCTGGAAGTGCACTGTCCCAGGCCAGCGGGCTACTTTCAGTGCACATGAAGAAACACAAACACAGCACAACGGTAGAGGTCTGCACTTCATCAGCGCATCCCAGGCGCCCTTATCTTGTCGGGAGATCAAAGAAAGAAATATGATGGTAGGTAAACATTGGGAGTAAACATATGATGGTGAGGGATTGTGGGGCAAAGGTCGTCGGAGCGAAGAGTTCTTGTGGTAGTGGTGGGGAAGGTAAGGGGGTGGTGGGGGCCTGGTGGTAGCTGTGACTGGGGTGTTCACAACGATGTGCTAAAGTAAAACAGATTTTAATTTGTGGAAAGGGTGGTGGGGGGGGGGGGGGTGCGGTGGTTGCTGCAGGTTAAACGTTTTTGAACTAGTCACAGGAGAAAGGCCAGAAAGGAAGGATTGAAAGGCATAGATGAATGTAAGATAGGAAGGATTGAAGGGCAAGATTGAATGTAAGATAGGAAGGATTGAAGGGCATGGATGAATGTCAGATAGGAAGGATTTAAGGGCATGGATGAATGTCAGATAGGAAGGATTGAAGGGCATGGATGAATGTCAGATAGGAAGGATTGAAGGGCAAGATTGAATGTCAGATAGGAAGGATTGAAAGGCAAGATTGAATGTCAGATAGGAAGGATTGAAGGGCAAGATTGAATGTAAGATAGGAAGGATTGAAGGGCATGGATGAATGTCAGATAGGAAGGATTGAAGGGCAAGATTGAATGTCAGATAGGAAGGATTGAAGGGCAAGATTGAATGTAAGATAGGAAGGATTGAAGGGCATGGATGAATGTCAGATAGGAAGGATTGAAGGGCCAGATGGAATGTCAGATAGGAAGGATTGAAGGGCAAGATTGAATGTAAGATAGGAAGGATTGAAGGGCATGGATGAATGTCAGATAGGAAGGATTGAAGGGCATGGATGAATGTCAGATAGGAAGGATTGAAGGGCAAGATTGAATGTAAGATAGGAAGGATTTAAGGGCATGGATGAATGTAAGATAGGAAGGATTGAAGGGCATGGATGAATGTCAGATAGGAAGGATTGAAGGGCAAGATTGAATGTCAGATAGGAAGGATTGAAGGGCATGGATGATTGTCAGATAGGAAAGATTGAAGGGCAAGATTGAATGTAAGATAGGAAGGATTGAAGGGCATGGATAAATGTCAGATAGGAAGGATTGAAGGGCAAGATTGAATGTCAGATAGGAAGGATTGAAGGGCAAGATTGAATGTAAGATAGGAAGGATTGAAGGGCATGGATGAATGTCAGATAGGAAGGATTGAAGGGCAAGATTGAATGTCAGATAGGAAGGATTGAAGGGAGGGCAAGATTGAATGTCAGATAGGAATGATTGAAGGGCATGGATGAATGTCAGATAGGAAGGATTGAAGGGCATGGATGAATGTCAGATAGGAAGGATTGAAGGGCATGGATGAATGTCAGATAGGAAGGATTGAAGGGCAAGATTGAATGTCAGATAGGAAGGATTGAAGGGCATGGATGAATGTCAGATAGGAAGGATTGAAGGGCAAGATTGAATGTAAGATAGGAAGGATTGAAGGGCATGGATAAATGTCAGATAGGAAGGATTGAAGGGCATGGATGAATGTCAGATAGGAAGGATTGAAGGGCAAGATTGAATGTAAGATAGGAAGGATTGAAGGGCATGGGTGAATGTCAGATAGGAAGGATTGAAGGGCAAGATTGAATGTCAGATAGGAAGGATTGAAGGGCAAGATTGAATGTCAGATAGGAAGGATTGAAGGGCATGGATGAATGTCAGATAGGAAGGATTGAAGGGCATGGATGAATGTCAGATAGGAAGGATTGAAGGGCATGGATGAATGTCAGATAGGAAGGATTGAAGGGCAAGATTGAATGTCAGATAGGAAGGATTGAAGGGCATGGATGAATGTCAGATAGGAAGGATTGAAGGGCATGGATGAATGTCAGAAAGTAAGGATTGAAGGGCATGGATAAATGTCAGATAGGAAGGATTGAAGGGCATGGATGAATGTCAGATAGAGATGAATGGTAGATTTGGGGTGGGAGGAGTGGAGATGCGGAGTTTAGATGGCTTTTAGTGATATATAGAGAAGACATATAGAAAGAAGTGACTGACAGGGAGGAATTACAGATAGGGAGGAATGAAAGACAGGGAGGAAGAACAGATGTGAAGAATTAATGAAAAGACGACAGACGGGTGAGTGACAGAAATGACAGACCGGGGAACAGGATATATATTGAGAAATGATAGACAGACAAAAAAGGACTGACCGAAAAATAAGAACGACAGACAATGATGAGACAAGCGGCAATGCAGACATAAAATGAGGACAGAAGAACAGACAGGAAAGATAGGCAGAGGCACAGATGAAGAATAGAAAATTGAAGAGTAGGGATAGACATACAGAGAGAGGAAAGGGGCGAATGGACATATCGGAAGTACAGACAAACATTAACAATGGACAGGCAGACTCAGGGGACTGACAGACAGAAACACAGTAGGAAGGACAAACATGCAGATATAAAACAATTGTGGACATACAAGAAGGGCAGATATACTGAAAGCAAAAACGAACAAACACATTTGAAGGCTAGACAGACACATACAAAGGACGGGCAAAGAAATATGATGGACAGAAATGCAAAACAAGGACACACAAACAATAAGGAAGTATAGTCAGATAGAGATTGACAGACAGACAGATTTAAAGAACAGACAAATTTGAAGACCAGCCAAATTTGAAGGAAGGACAGACATGAATGACAGACATATCCAGAAGGATAGACAGAGAGTTACGAAGGGCAGACAGACGGAGAGAGGGAAGAGATACACATGGAATGAAGAATAGACAAACTGAACAGCTGATCACATCCGAATGTCTACGACTGAGATACGGTGTATCTCGTCCAGTGATCGTATCCCAGAACCACTCAGTGAGACATGTTGTGTCTCGTCCGCCGTGTGGATCCTAGCACTATTTACTGAAGAGGAAAGATGTGAACACCCAGCCCCCATACTGGGACAGAAAAACACCGGAAACCCATACTGGGACAGAAAAACACCGGAAACCCATACTGGGACAGAAAAACACCGGAAGCCCACACTGGAACAGAAAAACACAAGAAGCCCATATTGGGACAGTAAAACACAAGAAGCCCACACTGGTACAGAAAAATACCAGAAGCCCATACTGGGACAGAAAAACACCGGAAGTCCATACTGCGAAGTAAAGATATGAACGCCAAGACCCATTTGTCGTCTCAAATCTTCCTACGATAATGGCGGAAGTGAAACCAATCATGGATTGAACTACGATATTTAATTCTCTAAAAGCTGAAGTCAATAAATGAATAAACGGCAGCCACGCCAGCCAGGCATGGGACTCCTAACACAATAGCTAGGAGAAGTGTGGCTCCTATGTCTCAGGGGTGTCCGTGTTTTTGCTGTCTAGCACGTGTGGAAGAGTTTGCGGGTTTCCGATGTCCGCATAATTTCAGAGACTCTTAATCCTTCTGCCCGGGTCTTGCTTTCTATCTGCCCCTGATGTCCCTACCTTCAACCTGCTCCATCTTCATCCATTTCGCTATTATAAATCTTAATCATTGAGGAGTCTCCCACCGCGTCGCATACCCGTGACAATCTAACTCCTTCCTGATTTAATTTTTATAACGATGAGGGAACAGCCCCCATTGTACACAAGCCACTAGCCCCTAGGTCCAGAAAAACCTCGTTGATAGTCCCCTCCAGATTTCTCCAGTTACATTCTGCTGGTAGTCTCCCTCCATCCTAGATACAATCCTGTGCTTGCGTGCAATCCGGAGGACATGATCTCATCAGAATGCATGTCAGTTGCTTGACTGAAAGTTTGTTTGCCATTATTTTCTACTAAGGAATAGTATAGAGATTTGCCAATATTAAACAAAGGAACACTTTCAATTAATTATCTATAGGCAAAGTTAGTCCTATATGTGACGCTGCAGTATAGGATGAAGTGTTAAATATTTCACTGCATGAGATCTCAGCATTTGTTGGTGATCAGTTTCCTTCCTAGCTGTTTTAACGTCTTTGACAATAAATATCCATTTACAGCTGGCAGGTTTGAACATGTCGCTGTCTACTCTGCCACTCAGATGTCCTATACTCTACACATTGTTGATAGTCACATATATAGGTACTCGCTAATTCATCCTGAGAGCACAAATATAGCAATTACGGAAACATAGGGTGTGTCCAACGACTCCTGAGACAGCACCTGAGACAGCACCTGAGACAGACAGCACCTCAGACAGATGACACCTAATACAGACGACACCTGAGACAAACAACACATGAGACAGACGACACCTGAGACACGCGGCATCTGAGACACACGACACCTGAGACAGACGGAACAACAATGAAAATATATATATTTGAAGATGAAAGTTCACTTATCTCAACCAGTCCCACTTATCTCAACCAGTCCCACTTATCTCAACCAGTCCCACTTATCTCAACCAGTCCCACTTATCTCAACCAGTCCCACTTATCTCAACCAATCCCACTTATCTCAACCAGTCCCACTTATCTCAACCAGTCCCACTTATCTCAACCAGTCCCACTTATCTCAACCAGTCCCACTTATCTCAACCAGTCCCACTTATCTCAACCAGTCCCACTTATCTCAACCAGTCCCACTTATCTCAACCAGTCCCACTTATCTCAACCAGTCCCACTTATCTCAACCAGTCCCACTTATCTCAACCAGTCCCACTTATCTCAACCAGTCCCACTTATCTCAACCAGTCCCACTTATCTCAATCAGTCCCACTTATCTCAATCAGTCCCACTTATCTCAACCAGTCCCACTTATCTCAATCAGTCCCACTTATCTCCACCAGTCCCACTTATCTCAACCATCCCACTTATCTCAACCCAGACGTACATAGTTACGTTTAAGAAAAACTATAACACTAGCTACTATACCGACACTATAACACTAGCTACTATACCGACACTATGACACTAGCTACTATACCGACACTATGACACTAGCTACTATGACGACACTATGACACTAGCTACTATACCGACACTATGACACTAGCTACTATACCGACACTATGACACTAGCTACTATGACGACACTATGACACTAGCTACTATACCGACACTATGACACTAGCTACTATGACGACACTATAACACTAGCTACTATACCGACACTATGACACTAGCTACTATACCGACACTATGACACTAGCTACTATGACGACACTATGACACTAGCTACTATACCGACACTATGACACTAGCTACTATACCGACACTATGACACTAGCTACTATGACGACACTATGACACTAGCTACTATACCGACACTATGACACTAGCTACTATGACGACACTATGACACTAGCTACTATGACGACACTATGACACTAGCTACTATACCGACACTATGACACTTGCTAGGTGTCATTTTCAAACTACGAAATCCCCTAATTAGATAGGAAAATTGAGTGCGGTATTTTAAAACAAATTAGGCATAGATACCAATTAACTGTGATCATGTAACCCATTTTGCTTTTCAGAGGTATAATGTGCAGTCCATCTGCACGTGTGATTCCTTCGCGGATTTCATCTGCTTCTCGCCATTTGCCATCTTGGCAGCAGATGACCTATTTTTTCTTTGAAAGTTGAGAGATGGAAAGGTGAAGGACTTCGCGGGTTGATTGGTAAGGAGATAGCTGCTTGTGATAAGAGATGGTTGCGGTCATGGGTAGGTTTAGAGACGGAACGTATATCCTCTTCCCACAAAGGCAGACAACAGTTTAAGGACCCCCACCTTTGTGACGTTGCTCAGACCTGAACAATACCAAAATACTAAACTCTACTTTGTAATGCCAATAGCCTTTCATTTGGCGTTGATCAGTAGCGAGTTTCCAAACTGACCAATTGAGATAAGGTCAAATCCTTATCCTCACGTTTGAAAGTAACTGTCCTTCTTATCTATGGCCTTCCTTGGTCTAATTCATTGCATAGGATATTTCCTTTCTTGGTCCAATTTCACCCCTGTTCTTGGTCCAATGTTCTTTCATGGGATGTCCTTTCCTGGGAAAAATCATTCCCTGGGATAATTAATTCTCTGGTCTGTCCTTTTCAGATTAATTCCTTTTCTAAGCCAAGACCTTACCTGGTCTCTCCTTCCCTAGGTTAAGACTTTCCTTGACCCCTTCTTCCCTTGACTGTCCTTCTATGGGCTCTTCTTCCCTAGGCTACGTCCTTCCGTGAGCTCACCTTTCTTAGGTTGTCCTTCCCTGGCCTCTTCTTTCCTACATTAGGTCTTTCCCTGGCCTCTTCTTGCCTATGTCGTCCTTCCCTGGTCTGTGCTTGCCTAGGTTAGGTCTTTCCCTGGCCTCTCCGTCCATAGGTTAGGCCCTTCCATGACTTCTCATGGCTGTACATTTATCTATATTAAACTCCATTTGCCAGCTTACAGACCATTCTCTAATTTTATTTAAATCAGACCTTCTGCTTTAGATGAGATACTACTGCATAGCTATGTGTCATAAGCAAATTTTGCAATCATGGATACCATATCAATATCCAAATCATTTATATATATCATAAACAAAATTGGTCCCAAAACCGAGCCCTGTGGCACTCCACCTTTCACTTCACACCACTCAGAGTACTCCTTTTTTATGCCCACTCTCTCCCTTCTTTCCGTTAACCAATTTTCAATCTATTTGGCAACTTCCCCACCTATTCCATGTGATTTTAACTTCCGAAATAATCTTTGATGAGGTACTCTATCAAAGGCTTTTGCAAAATCTAGATAAATAACATCCACTGGCTCCCCTTATCTATCATGTTGGTAACCTCCTCCATGAATTCTAATAGATTTGATAAGCATGATCTCCCTCTAGTAAACCCATGCTGACTATTTCTGCCTAGATTAAACTTGTCTAAATGCATTACACTGTTTTCTTTGATTATTGACTCTATCAATTTACAGACTAAGCTAATTAAACACAACGGTCTATAATTCGCTGGATCTGATTTTTTGCCCTTTTTGAATAAGGGGATCACTCCTGCATCTTTCCAATCCCGTGCCTGCAGTGGGTTAGTGACATAATAGTTAGATCATCTGTCCTTCGATGCTTTGGATCGGCATTAATCCTAAGATTCTGCTCGAACCAGTGTGCCGATCTGTTAATTTCTAGATGTCCTTCTGTTATGGCAGATCAGGAAGCGGGAAATGGTCACTCCCACCTACCCCCCTACTCGTTCACAGGCAAGGAACGGAATGGTCACGAGGTAAGACGTTGGCCTCGGGTGCTGGACGTCGCGGGTTCAAATCACGTGGGAGACCGTGATTTTTGTCATATGGACTTTCTGGTATTTTCCTGAATCTCTAGGTAGCAGAGATCGGACGTCCATATGCAGTGTCGCGCACGTTAAAAATTTCTCGGCAGTTGGAAATAAAAAAGAGTAGGCCAAAGGGTCACTGTCTCGGCAACATTGAAAACCATTTCTTTCCATACGCCAGATGTAACAACAGAACGCGCTTTGAAAAATGGGGCAAAAAACTTCACATGGTGGGATCTCAAATGAATACATATTCTGGACATTGTTAATGAGAAAACATCTCATGTCACATCCATTACATACACAGCAAACATATCATGTCACATGCACATGTTTGACCCATTGAATGCTGGACTCAAACCTGGCCATTACCTGCTCATTGTAATTCCCTATTCAGTTAATCCAATGACGTCATTAGAATAATTTATTTGGTTAATTTTTAAATAATAAAAATTATTCTACTCTCCATGTTTATGTTGTCTAGCTTGTGAATAAACATCGTTAAAATTTAACACAGACTAATGTCCATGCATGTCTGAAGCGAAGATGACTGCCAGATGTTGTCAGGATATCATCTGTTATTATTCATTTTAAAATATTTAAATATTTCTTAGCAATAATAAAAAGACGATTCTCTTCTTCAAAGGGGGCGGTGCATAATCTTCATCTTCACTTTCATCGGTGAGAAAATGAAGATTTCAACTTCGTTACTGTCACTCAGAATTGTTTTGCTCTCACTATCGCCACGTTTTCATGTAAACAACACGATGTTATTTACAACTGTACCTCGTCGACCGTTAACAAAATCTTAACACCAGATAGTAGTGAATTCATATTGTTTTTGTTTACATCGTAAACAGTCAAAGAAAATTGGTCAAAATTAATTTGAATTCAGTTCCACGCACAACTATATCGTGGCAGATGGAATGCAAACTCTTCTCGATTGAAACCAGAATTCCTTCTTTTTTTTTTTCTTTTTTCTTTAATAAGGTAACTTAAAAACTTGTAAGTTTTACAAAGAAACAAAAGTAGCCACTAAAGTGGCTAGAAAATAAAAATATGTGGCTTTTAAAGTGGCTAGACGAGTTCAAAGTGTTAAACAATCTAGATAATCTATTACATGTTCCTCGCTGGTGCCACGGAGATCGTGCATTGTGCTGAAATTCTCCAAACTATGGAGAAGAACAGAGCATGTATTTATTAAACCGTGTGCAAGGACGTTGATTCTTCGACTGAACTAAACGACAACTAAACTAAACCTTTACTCGTTCACATCACGCATAGCTTCAGTCGTGTAGGAGAAACGGCTAACCAGCTTGTTTGCAAGATCACTTCCCTTCCTCGCAGTCTTTACTTCCCTAACATTAAGCCAGGTCTATATCTACAGCGAGGTCGACTGGTGCATACTGATAATCGGTGTCGAACCCGATATCTCTGCCTTGAAAAGTGAGCGCGCTATCACGACGTGAAGCAGACGTTCTAATCAGACAGATCAATACAATTGAGAAAGACCGTCTGGCTGCAATGCACACTTGAATGATTTTTTGTTATCCTCCGCGGTCCGGTGTATAGGCTATTTAGTTTTGGAATCGTGAGCTGGATATTTTTGGCTGGCGTGCCGGATCTGGCTCAAAGGCCGTATGTTGCCGCCCACTGCTCTATGTGGTAGTAATACTCATTGTGAGTTTTCACGCACATCGGCTTTGTCGTGTCCTTGCATTCGGTCGTTGCACACTATCATTATCCTTTGATCCTTGCCAGGCACGGCTCTGATACTCGGACCCGACAGGCGTCCCAGCAGTCATAAAAAAGTCCCGTTACGAGCCGTCCCTGAACAGCCATTAGGATCAATCATAGAAACTCTCAGACATTGCTTTTTCGGAGAAGTGGCCCCGTTCTTTGCCGTACCCTTGTGTATATAATCCAAGACAAAGGATCTCTCATGGTCTGGTCGGAGCCGATTCCACGTCTCTCTTTGGTTCGTCATCAACGCGTCATGTATCGGCTCGTGCAATGTGGGGGGTTCTCAAACCGCTTGGTCTCGGGACCTGACCACTTGTATGTATGGTTGGTGTACGTACTTGCTTTACTGCAGTCCACATCATCTGAACTGTAACCCGGAAATCGTATCGTAAGAAGCGTCTAATGAAGGTGCAGTTGCAGTAGAGGTTTGGTTTGTATCTGTGGTTACTGGTATTATAATTCACCATAATATTCCCAAAGGGACTCGGTAGTAGTTGAAAGATGATGGTTCGACAAAATGAGTCAAAGACACACAGCTAACTATAACCAGCAAACCATGACAACATTTTTGATGATCTAGTCGGTGTCAGCTACCTTGCTCTTCTGTCCCATAATCATAATCAGATGCAATATAAAATAAGTAAACTTGATGGCAGGTCATATAAACTGTACATGAGAATGCATAGAGGAAAGAAACAAAGGAACTGAGAATACAGAGAAAAGAATAAAAATTATGAGAACACATACCACTATCAAAATTACTGCGAGACGCACGACTACAAGATGTGTGATCATTGATTTCGTCTGGTAGTAATATAAACACTTTGTTCGACTGGTAGTAATATAAACGCTGATTTCGTCTGGTAGTAATATAAACACTTTGTTCGACTGGTAGTAATATAAACGCTGATTTCGTCTGGTAGTAATATAAACACTTTGTTCGACTGGTAGTAATATAGACGCTGATTTCGTCTGGTAGTAATATAAACACTTTTTTCGACTGGTAGTAATATAAACGCTGATTTCGTCTGGTAGTAATATAAACACTTTGTTCGACTGGTAGTAATATAAACACTTTGTTCGACTGGTAGTAATATAGACGCTGATTTCGTCTGGTAGTAATATAAACACTTTTTTCGACTGGTAGTAATATAAACGCTGATTTCGTCTGGTAGTAATATAAACACTTTTTTCGACTGGTAGTAATATAAACGCTGATTTCGTCTGGTTGTAATATAAACACTGATTTCGTCTGGAAGTAATATAAACACTTTTTTCGACTGGTAGTAATATAAACACTGATGTCGTCTGGAAGTAATATAAACACTTTTTCGATTGGTAGTAATATAAACGCTGATTTCGCCTGACAGTAAAATAAACACTGATTTCGTCTGGTAGTAATATAAACACTGATTTCGTCTGGTAGTAATATATACAAGTAGGATGTACAGATACAAATGGCAGATAAGAATACAAATTCAAGAGGAGCTGTCAATACATTGGGGAACTTATGGAAATCTAAATAACGCCCAACAAAATAGAAACATCGTCAACTCAAAAGTGAACTTTTGAATGACTTTGATACATGAATAGCAAACATCACAAACAACATGAATAACAAACAACCTCAATAAAAAACAACACAAACAATATGAATAACAAACAACACGAATAACAAACAACATGAATAACAAACAACACAAACAACATGAATAACAAACAACACAAACAACATGAATAACAAACAACACGAATAACAAACAACACAAACAACATGAATAACAAACAACATGAATAACAAACAACATGAATAACAAACAACCTGAATAACAAACAACATGAATAATAAACAACACAAACAACATGAATAACAAACAACATGAATAACAAACAACACAAACAACATGAATAACAAACAACATGAATAACAAACAACATGAATAACAAACAACACAAACAACATGAATAACAAACAACATGAATAACAAACAACACAAACAACATGAATAACAAACAACATGAATAACAAACAACATGAATAACAAAAAACATGAATAACAAATAACACAAACAACATGAATAACAAACAACCTGAATAACAAACAACACAAATAACAAACAACATGAATAATAAACAACACAAACAACATGAATAACAAACAACCTGAATAACAAACAACACAAACAACATGAATAACAAACAACACAAACAACATGAATAACAAACAACCTGAATAACAAACAACATGAATAATAAACAACACAAACAACATTAATAACAAACAACATGAATAACAAACAACACAAACAACATGAATAACAAACAACATGAATAACAAACAACATGAATAAGAAACAACACAAACAACATGAATAACAAACAACATGAATAACAAAAAACATGAATAACAAACAACACAAAGAACATGAATAACAAACAACATGAATAACAAAAAACATGAATAACAAACAACACAAACAACATGAATAACAATCAACACAAACAACATGAATAACAAACAACCTGAATAACAAACAACATGAATAACAAACAACATGAATAACAAACAACACAAACAACATGAATAACAAACAACATGAATAACAAACAACATGAATAAGAAACAACACAAACAACATGAATAACAAACAACATGAATAACAAAAAACATGAATAAAAAACAACACAAAGAACATGAATAACAAACAACATGAATAACAAAAAACATGAATAACAAACAACACAAACAACATGAATAACAATCAACACAAACAACATGAATAACAAACAACCTGAATAACAAACAACATGAATAACAAACAACATGAATAACAAACAACACAAACAACATGAATAACAAACAACATGAATAACAAAAAACATGAATAACAAACAACACAAACAACATGAATAACAAACAACATGAATAACAAAAAACATGAATAACAAACAACACAAACAATATGAATAACAAACAACATGAATAACAAACCACATGAAGAATAAACAACACAAACAACAAGAATAACAAACAACACAAACAACATGAATAACAAACAACATGAATAACAAACAACCTAAATTACAAACAACATGAATAACAAACAACACAAACAACATGAATAACAAACAACACAAACAACATGAATAACAAACAACATGAATAACAAAACAACACAAACAACATGAATAATAAACAACACAAATAACATTAATAACAAACAACATGAATAACAAACAACACAAACAACATGAATAACAAACAACATGAATAACAAGCAACCTGAATTACAAACAACACAAACAACATGAATAACAAACAACACAAACAACATGAATAACAAACAACATGAATAACAAACAACATGAATAACAAACAACACAAACAACATGAATAACAAACAACCTGAATAATAGACAACATGAATAACAAACAACATGAATAACAAACAACACAAACAACATGAATAACAAACAACACAAACAACATGAATAACAAACAACACAAACAACATGAATAACAAACAACACAAACAACATGAATAACAAACAACCTGAATAACAAACAACCTGAATAACAGACAACATGAATAACAAACAACATGAATAACAAACAACACAAACAACATGAATAACTAACAACACAAAAAACATGAATAACAAACAACACAAACAACATGAATAACAAACAACATGAATAACAAACAACACAAACAACATGAATAACAAACAACACAAACAACATGAATAACAAACAACACAAACAACATGAATAACAAACAACATGAATAACAAACAACACAAACAACATGAATAACGAACAACCTGAATAACAAAAAAAATGAATAACAAACAACCTGAATAACAAACAGCACAAACAACATGAATAACAAACAACCTGAAAAACAAACAACATGAATAACAAACAACCTGAATAACAAACAACACAAACAACATGAATAATAAACAACACAAACAACATGAATAATAAACAACACAAATAACATGAATAACAAACAACATGAATAACAAACAACACAAACAACATGAATAACAAACAACATGAATAACAAACAACCTGAATTACAAACAACATCAATAACAAACAACCTGAATAACAAACAACACAAACAACATGAATAACAAACAACACGAACAACATGAATAACAAACAACATGAATAACAAACAACACAAACAACATGAATAACAAACAACATGAATAACAAACAACACAAACAACATGAATAACAAACATGAATAACAAACAACATGAATAACAAAGAACCTGAATAACAATTAACCTGAATAACAGACAACATGAATAACAAACAACATGAATAACAAACAACATGAATAACAAACAAACTGAATAACAAACAACCTGAATAACAAACAACCTGAATAATAGAGAACATGAATAACAAAAAACCTGAATAACAGAAAACCTGAAAAACAAACAACATGAATAACAAACAACCTGAATTACAAACAACACAAACAACATGAATAACAAACAACATGAATAACAAACAACAGAAACAACATGCATAACAAACAACACAAACAACATGAATAACAAACAACACAAACAACATGAATAACAAACAACACAAACAACATGAATAACAAACAACATTAATAACAAACAACACAAACAACATGAATAACAAACAACATGAATAACAAACAACATGAATAACTAACAACACAAATAACATGAATAACTAACAACACAAACAACATGAATAACAAACAACACAAACAACAGTAACTATGACGCTACATACTTTATAAATAGTGGTCCATTTGCAGACCAAAGAAATTCTTCTTCTGCTTCTTCATCTTCGTTCGTTCGTTTGCAATCTTCCGCTTCCAAGTACTGAAAAGGCCTTTGCAAGTAGCAGGATGTTGTCCGGAGAACAAAATACGTTGTGTCGTAGTTTACAGCTTGAATGCGACATTTGCACCTTTTGGTCCAACACATCCGACTTTACCAGACATTTGTGAGTACCTGGTTAGCCGTCTTTCTTCGATCCCTTCCCCTTAGCCAGTCTGCTCTGTTGCATTCAATTAGCCAGGATAACCACGTAGAGGTGTACAATGGTCTTGACAGCTCTGGGTCGCTGGCCCTGATGCTAGCAGTCAGCTCTGGGTCGCTGGCCCTGATGCTAGCAGTCAGCTCTGGGTCGCTGGCCCTGATGCTAGCAGTCAGCTCTGGGTCGCTGGCCCTGATGCTAGCAGTCGGCTCTGGGTCGCTGGCCCTGATGCTAGCAGTCAGCTCTGGGTCGCTGGCCCTGATGCTAGCAGTCAGCTCTGTGTCGCTGGCCCTGATGCTAGCAGTCAGCTCTGGGTCGCTGGGCCTGATGCTAGCAGTCAGCTCTGGGTCGCTGGCCCTGATGCTAGCAGTCAGCTCTGGGTCGCTGGCCCTGATGCTAGCAGTCAGCTCTGGGTCGCTGGCCCTGATGCTAGCAGTCAGCTCTGGGTCGCTGGGCCTGATGCTATCAGTCAGCTCTGGGTCGCTGGCCCTGATGCTAGCAGTCAGCTCTGGGTCGCTGATGCACAATTCATGCACTGCTGAGCATCTTTATCTCCTGAACAAAGAAAGAAATTAAAATTGTAGGACAAGTTTACTACGTGTAATTATTGAAAAGATCCAGACAGATGTCAATGTACTGGAACATGAGATGAGGAGAAGACGTTTGCGTTAGCTAGAACCGACATTAACGAACCCAGTTGACAGCATATGTTCTGGAATTCCAAGGCCTAAAGAACTAGGGGTAGACTAAAATACACACGGAGAAGAGCTTGAGTCAAACTTAACGGAAACACAAAATATCGACAGAGCAGAAATATGGCACAGGACTTTAGGGCATGGCATGTATTTATTGAGCTGTGCTCCACATGTTGCTAAAAGTTTTCGATTGAATGAACTAATAACAACTGAATCATAAAATAACAATGAAATTTAAACGTTAACAATAAAAGACACATGAGACGCCAACATAATTAACAATTATTTTAAAATAAGACGCAACAACACATTTGTCATGAGAACCAACAACACATTTGTCATGAGAACCAACAACACATTTGTCATGAGAACCAACAACACATTTGTCATGAGAACCAACAACACATTTGTCATGAGAACCAACAACACATTTATCATGAGAACCAACAACACATTTGTCATGAGAACCAACAACACATTTGTCATGAGAACCAACACATTTGTCAGGAGAACCAACAACACATTTGTCATGAGAACCAACAACACATTTGTCAGGAGAACCAACAACACATTTGTCAGGAGAACCAACAACACATTTGTCATGAGAACCAACAACACATTTGTCATGAGAACCAACAACACATTTGTCATGAGAACCAACAACACATTTGTCATGAGAAGTAATAATTGTTGCAATTTGAAATAATAATTGATGCAATAGGCAATAACACTTTTTGCTTTAGAGAAATGATTTGTTTAAAGTGAGAAATATTTTCTTTTTGTTATCATAAATGGGATGCATTGTGATCGAGGGGTGAAACTTCCGTTACACAATCCCCCCGTGTCCAGTTTGGCAGACACTGAGTTTTTTTCATTGTACCACCGCTTCTCCACGTACGGAGAGTATTAGCAGCATAAGGTACCTGCCAAGACACTGATAACAGCCAATAAGAATGACAAGTTGAACGAGCGACGTTCTGCAGACGGCATGCTACTTACTTCATTTACTTCAATAACAAATTGTAATTGTTGTAATGAAAAAAAAAAATCATTCTTGTGATGAAAAATAATTGTTACAATGAGAAATAATTTTTACAATGAGAAATAATTTTTACAATGAGAAATAATTTTACAATGAGAAATAATATATTCTATGGTGAGAAACATTAATTTTTGTGATGACAACTATTGCAAAATAATCATTAAAAAAACAACAACCGAGAAATGATTAATAAAGTTTTGAAACGTCAAGTGTTATCGAGGTCTGAAGATGGGTAAAGAATAGTAACACTGTAATCTGACAAGCCCGTCGCAATGCTGGAGTTACGACTGTTGGGCAATAGCGCTCCTTGTAGAAACTATAGACCACAAGAACACAAAAACAGATATCTAAACAGGATGGCAGAAAAGGAGTGACTAAGTAGTAGTCTGAGACTTATGTTAGCTAAATCTACCAGTTTTTACCGTACCATCAGTTAGACATGACCCAGTGTTTACCGTACCATCAGTTAGACGTGACCCAGTGTTTACCGTATCATCAGTTAGACGTGACCCAGTGTTTACCATATCATCAATTAGACGTGACACATATTTTTATATTTGCTTGTTCCATTCAAAATGAACAGTAGAAATACCAGATGACATTTAAATTAAAGGTCAAGATCAGTCCCATTGTAACAATTGTCTTCGGGGATGAAGATAGCTTTCCGTGTTAACCGGCCGCCTGTGAGGAGGGTGGGGTGGTCAGTTCACTAACCCGCAGCCTGTGAGGAGGATGGGTCAGTTCACTAACCCGCAGCCTGTGTGAGGTGGGGTGGTCAGTTCACTAACCGGCAGCCTGTGAGGAGGGTGGGGTGGTCAGTTCACTAACCCGCAGCCTGTGAGGAGGGTGGGGTGGCCAGTTCACTAACCCGCAGCCTGTGTGAGGTGGGGTGGTCAGTTCACTAACCGGCAGCCTGTGAGGAGGGTGGGGTGGTCAGTTCACTAACCCGCCGCCTGTGATGAGGGTGGGGGGGGGTCAGTTCACTAACCCGCAGCCTGTGAGGAGGGTGGGGTGGGTCAGTTCACTAACCCGCAGCCTGTGTGAGGTTGGGTGGTCAGTTCACTAACCTCCAGCCTGTATGAGGTGGGGTGGTCAGTTCACTAACCCCCAGCCTGTGTGAGGTGGGGTGGGTCAGTTCACTAAGCCGCAGCCTGTGTGAGGTGGGGTGGGTCAGTTCACTAACCCGCAGCCTGTGTGAGGTGGGGTGGGTCAGTTCGCTAACCCGCAGCCTGTGTGAGGTGGGGTGGTCAGTTCGCTAACCCGCAGCCAATGTGAGGTGGGGTGGTCAGTTCCCTTCCCTGTTGTTCCCCGAAACATACGTCAGGTCGACTAGAGGAGTGGCCGTATCAAGAACGAACAACGCCGTTATTTGCTTCTGTCCGGTCGTGATTTCGAAGTTAATTGATGATTTAATTTAAATGACAAATAATAATTTCAAAAAGAGACCTGTTAGAACAATGGTATACATATACATTGAATTAGGATGGGGGTAGAGGGGATGGGGAGGGGGGGGGGTATACTATCCTAGAATGGTTGTGAAGGTAGTTTTTACATCAATGATGCTCTGGAAGGATCTCGAGGACCTTTTGAGATCAGCTATCCACACTTTTTGGGGACCTTTGGTTATCAACAAACTACTTTTCCAGGAACCCTATGAAATTAGCAAATCACATTTTTCTGGAAACCTCTAGAGATCAGCGAATAACAATTTAAGAACCATTGACAGCTGTTTGGAGCTGGTCAGTTCAGTTACTTCCCTTTATTTCCTGATATTTGAAATGGCCGTGGCATTGATGTACAATGCAGCCGTAAAGTATGTAAGCGAGCAATTAAGACAAATATTCTGTCAATTTCCCGCCGCAATATGGATCGATAGCCGCTTAAATAACACCCCAGCATCATTCATCGTGCTCTTTGAAGCTTTTCTAAACCCTTTGAAACACCGCTTCATCTTCAGCCAGGCATATGCCTCATTTATATCGCGCTTGAGATGCCCGGTGCCCCACATTTTAACTTAACGCGCTGTAAGTCGACGAATCCCCAGAAGAAATGACACACGATATTAAGATTAATGGACCTTGCATCCTCTTCTGAAAGATTAGTCGCACATATGTTTGCACACTTTATGACCAAACCCTGGTTTCCAGGGACGCTGTAATTTGGAAATCGTGCGTTTGATGAGTGTCAAAATAGATTTGTTGATATCAAATTGCATGCCTGACTGTAAGGACAGTTATCAATCCCAATTGTATCTCTTACAATATGGTAGGAGTAACGACATGTTTAAATGTGCAGTCTAGCGTACATCAGATGTGAAGCTTAACTGAATTGTTGTTCACTTCTTTCTTATCGTCTCTTGTTTGTGCTGGCCTAGTTGGAGAACATTAGCGTTATCTCTTTATTTTAGTGACCATGTTGCCAGATATGGTAGGAATAAAATCGATGATTTCATGTAGCTATCAATGTCATTATTCTTCATCTAAACACGAGTTATACACTTTTTTATTCAATACATCAAACGATTTTTGGAACTGATTACTTAGCCATCTTTCAAGCCCAAATTTGTATTTCACTCTCGGTCGAGCTACGGAATATTAAGTTTTGGGGAGTCTTCTATCTTTGGAAGACATACAAATATAGACATACAATTTAGCCAACCAAATGTCATTCAGTGACCCGGAAGCACAAGCACAGACCATCTTTTACCATTGGACTGGGAACACCTTTCACCATTGGACTGGGAACACCTTTCACCATTGGACTGGGATCACCTTTCACCATTAGACTGGGAACACCTTTTACCGTCGGCAGACAAAGTAAATGATTGGAAATCAATAAGACAGATGGAATAGATGCGTTCAGTACAAATGAAACATTTTGGCCCTCATCCAAGAAATTGATGCTGGATTCAATGAAGGCATGTATAATAGGTCTGCAGATACACACAAAAACCACAACAAAACATCAACAGAAGGAAAGCCAGAGCCGTGATAGTACTTACGCCAGGAAAAACGCCATTAAGAGCTAAAAATATCAGACCAGTGTCATTATTATGTCACTTTTATAAAGTGTTAGAGAAATGGTTCTGGGCCGGATATCAAGCATTTCGGAAGACAAACTGATTCCATCACAGGCAGGATTTAGGCCCGGAAAAACGTGCTGCGGTCAAGTCCTTAACCTAACTCAACATATTGAGGATTGGTAGGGGGGCAGGTGACAATCGAAGCTTAATTGACCTCACAGCGGAACACGACACGGTAAATCACCTTCTACTGCTGTCAAGGATAAACAAGGTCATAAATGATTGGCGCCTGACCCAGCGGGTTACATGTCTGGTGCAGAATAAACGATTTTACGTGACATACAAAATAAAACTAATCACTGGAGGAACAACAAAAATGGTCTGGTGCAAGGTAGCAGAGTTTACATAAATAATCAATCTATCAGTCCAGGTACTACACAGGTCCTATATGCAGACGACGTGGCGGCTACTGCTTGGGAAAAGTGGTCCGATGAAGCGGAGCTCTAATTAACTAAAGACCTTGACAAGTTGGCTGAATACTCAAAATCAACCTCAGCAAAACTCAGGTATGTGCGATCCACCTGAAGAACAGAGTAGCCGGAAGGAGAATTCAGATTAAATGCAGGGACATGAACTTGAAACTAATGATAGACCTACATACCTAGAAAGTGCAATGGACCGCACAGTGTCCTACAAGGAATGTTGTACTGGCAGTGAAACACAAAGTTAGCCCAAGAAATAACACACTGTGTAGGTAGACAAACACGGCATTGGGAGCTTCGCTTCACCTTCGGTGTTGCGCTCATCGGCTGAGCATTTTTGCAGCAGAATACGCTACACCAGCATGAAACGAGTCAGCACACAGAAGACACGTCGATATGAAAGTAATAAAAAGCATATCGTGTTGTAACAGGGTGCATTGATCCAGCACCAATAAGGCATGTCGTGTTGTAGCAGGATGCCTTGATCAAGCACCAATAAGGCATGTCGTGTTGTAACAGGATGCCTTGATCCAGCACCAATAAGGCATGTCGTGTTGTAACAGGATGCCTTGATCCAGCTCCAGTAAGGCATGTCGTGTTGTAACAGGATGCCTTGATCCAGCACCAATAAGGCATGTCGTGTTGTAACATGATGCCTTGATCCAGCTCCAGTAAGGCATGTCGTGTTGTAACAGGATGCCTTGATCCAGCACCAATAAGGCATGTCGTGTTGTAACAGGATGCCTTGATCCAGCTCCAATAAGGCATGTCGTGTTGTAACAGGATGCCTTGATCCACCACCAATAAGGCATGTCGTGTTGTAGCAGGATGCCTTGATCAAGCGCCAATAAGGCATGTCGTGTTGTAACAGTATGCCTTGATCCAGCACCAATAAGGCATGTCGTGTTGTAACAGGATGCCTTGATCCAGCTCCAGTAAGGCATGTCGTGTTGTAACAGGATGCCTTGATCCAGCACCAATAAGGCATGTCGTGCTGTAACAGGATGCCTTGATCCAGCACCAATAAGGCATGTCGTGTTGTAACAGGATGCCTTGATCCAGCACCAATAAGGCATGTCGTGTTGTAACAGGATGCCTTGATCCAGCACCAATAAGGCATGTCGTGTTGTAACAGGATGCCTTGATCCAGCACCAATATGGCATGTCGTGTTGTAACAGGATGCCTTGATCCAGTACCAATAAGGCATGTCGTGTTGTAACAGGATGCCTTGATCCAGCACCATTTGCTGACATTGCGCCACCATAAATCAGGAGGTGGCTCGCGCTAGAAGACGAAGGGACAAAAGCAGTCCTGTTTCAGAGACAGCACAAATTTAAACATAATCCGTGTGACCTACGAAGAGTCCAAAAGTTTATTAGGGCCAGATACATGGCCAAATGGAAAACAGAACATACTGGCTACACAAAAGATGATGCATACTACCAGTTGAACAGAAAAGAGCAGGTCGTGGTCTTCAGACTCCGCACAGGCCACAACAGACTGAGGTACCATCTATTCAATAATCTGAGGATAGGTGGCATTGACGAATGCCCCTGTGGTACAGGGAAAATGATCGCTGAACATCTGCTGCAAAATTGCCCGACATACGAGGACCAGAGAAAGCACATGTGGCCATCACCAGTGCCAACACTAGACAAGCTCTACGGCAGTGTCGACAGGCTTAGGATAACAGCTGCTTTCTTTGAACAAATTCAAGTTGACGTCTGACAGCGTACGAAGAAGAAGATGAAGAAACATAATCCAACAGGGGGACGACTGAAATCAAGATTACGTTTTCTACAAGCTGCACAGTTTACAGACCAGTAACCTGAGCAAAACCATACTGAAAAATGGCGTCAAAGATATGTTGGGGAATGGATGGGTGCCAAAGAAGAACTTGCGAGAGGTCATAACATGCAATGCCCTGTATGGAAACCTAAGACAGAGTAAGAAAGGGATTATCCAGATCTAGATCGAACTTGAAAGATGGGAATGTACGGACGACGATTGTTTGAATGCAGAGCCATCCATGACCCCAAACATGTGTACAACTGTCTGATAACGCGGAGCCATCTATGACCCCAAACATGTGTACAGCTGTCCAATAACGCGGAGCCATCTAAGACCTCAAACATGTGTACAACTGTCCAATAACGCGGAGCCATCTAAGACCTCAAACATGTGTACAACTGTACAATAACGGAGAGCCATCCATGAACCCAAATATCTGTACACCTGTCCAAGATTCCGACAACCATCCATGACCCCAAACATATGTACACCTGTCCAAGATTGTGCGAACCATCCATGACCCCAAACATATGTACACCTGTCCAAGATTGTGCGAACCATCCATGACCCCAAACATGTGTACACCTGTCCAAGATTGTGCGAACCATCCATGACCCCAAACATGTGTACACCTGTCCAAGATTGTGAGAACGATGTACATTGTCTGATCTTATGACGACGAACGAAAGCGAATCCATGACGGCTGATTTCTGGTCCAATACTTTCTGAGGTTTCAGGACATGGAGGGTAGGTTATCTGTGACCCGAGTTATACCACAAGTAAAACATGCGAAAAGAAATGTCGGAGACGAAAGAGGCTATAATATGACGCTCACGTGATTGCTCAAGATTTGCAACAAAAATTATCGAAGCTGCCGAGGATCAAAAGCATATAATGACATAAATAGGTATAGTTGCAACTGATAAACATGACTTCAGATGACAGCCAAAAGTTAGAGAGTGGTAGGGAATGTATCAGATAGAGAGTGGTAGGAAATGGCTTCTCAGTAGACCCATCACCACAGTATCGACCTCTTCATTGTTAGCGAGGCTGCTGTAACACAACCTGTTAAGGGCGAAGAAAGGAAAGTTTTAAGATAAAGAACATGATGATATAACGACTAAAGCTAAATTTATGTGAGATGGAGGTAGGGAACATATAAGATGGAGGTAGGGAACATATGAGATGGAGGCAGGGAACATATGAGATGGAGGTAGGGAACATATGAGATGGAGGTAGGGAACATATGAGATGGAGGTAGGGAACATATGAGATGAAGGTAGGGAACATATGAGATGAAGGTAGGGAACATATGAGATGGAGGTAGGGAACATATGAGATGGAGGTAGGGAACATATGAGATGAAGGTAGGGAACATATGAGATGATGGTAGGGAACATATGAGATGGAGGTAGGGAACATATGAGATGGAGGTAGGGAACATATGAGATGGAGGTAGGGAACATATGAGATGGAGGTAGGGAACATATGAGATGAAGGTAGGGAACATATGAGATGGAGGCAGGGAACATATTAGATGGAGGCAGGAAACATATGAGATGAAGGTACGGAACATATGAGCTGGAGGCAGGAAACATATTACATGGAGGTAGGGAACATAAGAGATGAAGGTAGGGCACATATGAGATGGAGGCAGGAAACATATTACATGGAGGTAGGGAACATAAGAGATGAAGGTAGGGAACATATGAGATGGAGGCAGGAAACATATTACATGGAGGTAGGGAACATGTGACATGGAGGTAGGGAACATAAGAGATAAAGGTAAGGAACATATGAGATGGAGGCAGGAAACATATGAGATGGATGTAGGGAACATATGAGATGGAGGTGGGGAACATATGAGATGGAGGCGGGGAACATATGAGATGGAGGCGGGGAACATATGAGATGGATGTATGGAACATATGAGATCGAGGCGGGGAACATATGAGATGGATGTAGGGAACATATGAGATGGAGGCGGGGAACATATGACATGGAGGCAGGGAACATATGAGATGGAGGTAAGGAACATATGGCATGGAGGTAAGGAACTTATGAGATGGAGGTAAGAAACATATGGCATGGAGGTAGGGAACATACGAGATACAGGTAGGGAACATATGGTATGGAGTCAGGGAACATGTGACATGGAGGCAGGGAACATGTGACATGGAGGCAGGGAACATATGAGATGGAGGTAGGGAACATATGAGATAGAAATAGGAAACATATGAAATGGAGGCAGGAAACATATGACATGGAGGTAGGGAAAAAGAGATAAAGGTAAGGAACATATGAGATGGAGGCATCGAACATATGAGATGAAGGTACGGAACATATGAGATGGAGGCAGGAAACATATGAGATGATGGTAGGGAACATATGAGCTGGAGGTAGGGAACATATTGCATGGAGGCAGGAAACATATGAGATGGAGGCGGGGAACATATGCCATGGAGGTAGGGAACATATCACATGGAGGCAGGGAACATGTGACATGGAGGCAGGGAACATAGGAGATGGAGGTAGGGAACATATGGCATGGAGGTAGGGAACATATGAGCTGGGGTAGAGAACATGTGACATGGAGGTAGGGAACATATGAGATGGAGGCAGGGAACATATGAGATGGAGGTAGGGAACATATGAGATGGAGGCAGGAAACATATGACATGGAGGCAGGGAACTTATGAGATAGAGGTAGGGAACATATGGCATGGAGGTAGGGAACATATGACATGGAGGCAGGGAACATATGAGATGGAGGTAGGGAACATATGAGATGGAGGTAGGGAACATATGAGATAGAAATAGGAAACTTATGGCATGGAGGTAGGGAACATATGAGATGAAGGTAGGGAACATATGACATGGTAGCAGGGAACATGTGGCATGGATGCAGGGAACATATGAGATGGTGGTAGAGAACATATGAGATGGAGACAGGGAACATATGAGATGGAGGTAGGGATCATAAGAGATGAAGGTAGGGAACATATGAGGTGAAGGTAGGGAACATATGAGATGGAGGCAGGGAACATATGAAATGGAGGTAGGGAACAAATGACATGAAGGTAGGGAAAATATGACATGGAGGTAGGGAACATTTGAGATGGAGGCAGGGAACATATGAGATGGAGGTAGGGAACATATGAGATGAAGGTAGGGAACATATGAGATGGAGGTAGGGAACATATGAGATGGAGGTAGGGAACATATGCGATGAAGGTACGAAACATTTACGATATACTTATGGGAACATGAGGTGAAAGAAAGGTAAGAATTTCATGATAATCTGTTGTGAAAACTATTGAAATAGAGTTCTTCTAAAAATAAATCAAAATGTCACGCAAACAAACTATTGTTAGGATAAAAAACATCAACAATATTTTCATAATCTTCATCATGTAGCATATTGTTTGCGGAACGTCGCTCTCGCCCAACCTACCTATAGTAATCTCTGTGAGCCGCCATCTTTCCTGTCTGCTCCAAGGTCAAATTCAACGTTTCCTTGGCAACCTGTGTCCATCGTCGTCTTTGTCGGCCCTCGTCTTCCAGGACCCATGCCTTCTAAAACTATTAAATTGTTTGTAAGCCAGTTTTCATCAACAATTAGGTCCTATAGGATGGCTTTATATGTCTTTCCATGTCCAAGGAATCATCACGATTTGTCTATAGGACTGTGTCCTGAAAGGTCCTACCTTCTCCCCCCAGTACATGTGTGATAGACCGTTTCTCACAACCAAAGTCGACACAGGAAATATGCATGTTCTCAGGACTTTTAGTTTTAGTTCTTTGTTTGTATTGTGCTATACATTTTGCATTCTCCTTAACTTCTATATTTCCATAGTCAGTTGACTTCTTACTTGCTTTGTACAGTCTCCATTGTTGTGTAGTTAAGAACCCAGGTATTCAAAGTGTGCAACATTTTCCATTTCCTCGCTGGCGATTACAATTTTGTGTTGGACTACTGTTTTATCAGTGGGCATTATCTGAGTTTTTGTTATTGTTCATAAAAATATTCTGAGTTATGAGTTATGATTGAGCTATACTTGTGGGCGGACTTAACCAGTTCTTCTATGCCCCAGGCAATGTATGGGATCATGACTGTATGGGATCATGTCTTTATGGGATCATGACTTTATGGGATCATGACTGTATGGGATCATGACTGTATAAGATCAAAACTGTATGGGATCATGCCTGTATGGGATCAAAACTGTATGGGATCATGACTGTATGGGATCAAAACTGTATGGGATCATGACTGTATGGGATCAAAACTCTATGGGATCATGACTGTATGGGATCATGACTGTGTGGGATCATGACTGTGTGGGATCAAAACTGTATGGGATCATGACTGTATGGGATCAAAACTGTATGGGATCATGACTGTATGGGATCATGACTGTATGGGATCATGACTGTGTGGGATCAAAACTGTATGGGATCATGACTGTATGGGACCAAAACTGTATGGGATCATGACTGTATGGGATCATGACTGTATGGGATCATGACTGTGTGGGATCAAAACTGTATGGGATCATGACTATATGGGATAAAAACTGTATGGGATCATGACTGTATGGGATCATGACTGTGTGGGATCAAAACTGTATGGGATCAAAACTGTATGGGATCATGACTGTATGGGACCAAAACTGTATGGGATCATGACTGTATGGGATCAAAACTGTATGGGATCATGACTTTATGGGATCATGACTGTATGGGATCATAACTGTATGGGATCAAAAACTGTATGGGATCATGACTTTATGGGATCATGACTATATGGGATCATGACTGTATGGGATAAAAACTGTATCTCCTCCTACTTGTATCTCCTCCTGCCTGTATCTCCTCCTACCTGTATCTCCTCCTACCTGTATCTCGTCCTACCTGTATCTCCTCCTACCTGTATCTCCTCCTACCTGTATCTCCTCCTACCTGTATCTCTTCCAGTCTGTATCAGTTCAACGGGTATGTTATCACATCCTGGGTTCTCCATTTTGTCAGTGCCCGTACCTCGACCAGTTAGGATTCTCTCTCTTTATCCTCTGTTATGTCTTCGTTGTTTGCACTGTCTTAATACATCTCGATGTAGTACTTCTTTCATCTTCCCACTATGTCCTTGTTTTCTGTCAGTGTCAACGTTTCTATTGTTTATTGTCTGTTGAGATGTTTTTAATTTCCCGCCAATGTTTTGATTTCCTGAAATATTTCGCCTTCCTTCCTCTGCAGTTGAAAACCATATTTTTTGTTGTATGTGTTTGTAATAAATTGTTTCTGTGCTTTTCTGATTTCTCTCCTGATTTTTCTTGTGCAGCTTATGTACTTGTCACTGTTGCTTCCTGCTCCTGTTTGCCTTAGTTTAATTCTTTCTTCTATAAGTTTCAGTGTTTCCAGTGATAACGTTCCGTTGATTGTACACTTTCCTAGAAATCATATCATGTGCTGCTGAAATGAGGGCATCTCTCTCATATGACGCAAGCTTGTCAGTTGACATGCCCTCTTGCACCGCCATTAACACTTTCAATGTGTATTCCTGAGGTGTTGCATGGACAATAAAGCAGATTGGTCTGACTGACTCCTCTGGTAAAACTTTTCAGTTTTGTCATATATTCTAATTCGAGTAGCTGGTGATCTGTGTCTGTGTCTGTGTCTTTGTCTACTCCCGGGAGTGTCTTTGTGGAAGATAGGTCGAACTTATATCACCTCTGTGTTAGTATGCATTCAATTTGATTCTTGCTCTCCCCGTCGGGTGGTCCACGTATAACGCCTTCTTTGGGTGCTATCTGAAAAGAGTGTCTGCAATTGAGAGAGTATTTTCTATGCAAAAGTATATTAGTTTTCAGCCTCTCTCGTGTGTGCGTCCTTGGTCAAACATCCCTCGTTCTTCTTGTATCTCGTCTGTGCGTCCTTGGTCAAACATCCCTCGTTCTTCTTGTATCTCGTGTGTGTGTTCTTGGTCAAACATCCCTCGTTCTTCTTGTATCTCGTCTGTGCGTCCTTGGTCAAACATCCCTCGTTCTTCTTGTATCTCGTCTGTGCGTCCTTGGTCAAACATCCCTCGTTCTTCTTGTATCTCGTCTGCCCTTTCCGCTCCTACCTTCATATTGAAGTCACCAGTTATTACTGCAATATCTCTCTTTTCCACGTTCCCCAATGCCATTTAAATGCAGTTATTTAGTTATGCTATTTCTTCCTCTTCTGCCGCAGTGGTAGAAGCATATGCATGTATAGCTGTTACGTTCCTTGTGTTTCCTTTTAGTCTGATCAGAAGAAGTGTTTCCCTAACCGGGTTATATCCTATCAGTGCTCTAGAAGTTGTCATTGTTAACGGAAGACAGCTCCTCCTTGTCTACAGATTTCCTGCCTGGAATTTATGAACATGTCTTCCGTTTGCGTCGTGAGATCTCTCCAGCTACTTTCTGTGTTTCTCAGTTTCTCTGTCTCTGTTGAGCTCCGTTTCTCTGTCTCTGTGTTTCTCAGTTTCTCTGTCTCTGTTGAGCTCCGTTTCTCTGTCTCTGTGTTTCTCAGTTTCTCTGTCTCTGTTGAGCTCAGTTTCTCTGTCTCTGTGTTTCTCAGTTTCTCTGCCTCTGTGTTTCTCAGTTTCTCTGTGTTTCTCAGTTTCTCTGTCTCTGTCTTTCTCAGTTTCTCTGTCTCTGTTGAGCTCAGTTTCTATGTCTCTGTGTTTCTCAGTTTCTCTGTTTCTGTTGTGCTCAGTTTCTCTGTCTCTGTGTTTCTCAGTTTCTCTGTTGTGCTCAGTTTCTCTGCCTCTGTGTTTCTCAGTTTCTCTGTTGAGCTCAGTTTCTCTGTCTCTGTTGTCCTCAATTTCTCTGTCTCTGTGTTTCTCAGTTTCTCTGTCTCTGTTGTGCTCAGTTTCTCTGTCTCTGTGTTTCTCAGTTTCTCTGTTGTGCTCAGTTTCTCTGTCTCTGTTGTGCTCAGTTTCTCTGTCTCTGTGTTTCTCAGTTTCTCTGTTGTGCTCAGTTTCTCTGTCTCTGTTGTGCTCAATTTCTCTGTCTCTGTGTTTCTCAGTTTCTCTGTCTCTGTGTTTCTCAGTTTCTCTGTCTCTGTGTTTCACAGTTTCTCTGTCTCTGTGCATCTCAGTTTCTCTGTCTCTGTGTTTCTCAGTTTCTCTGTCTCTGTTGTGCTCAGTTTCTCTGTCTCTGTGTTTCTCAGTTTCTCTGTTGTGCTCAGTTTCTCTGTCTCTGTTGTGCTCAATTTCTCTGTCTCTGTGTTTCTCAGTTTCTCTGTCTCTGTGTTTCTCAGTTTCTCTGTCTCTGTGTTTCACAGTTTCTCTGTCTCTGTGCATCTCAGTTTCTCTGTCTCTGTGTTTCTCAGTTTCTCTGTCTCTGTTGTGCTCAGTTTCTCTGTCTCTGTGTTTCTCAGTTTCTCTGTTGTGCTCAGTTTCTCTGTCTCTGTTGCGCTCAGTTTCTCTGTCTCTGTGTTTCTCAGTTTCTCTGTTGTGCTCAGTTTCTCTGTCTCTGTTGTGCTCAATTTCTCTGTGTTTCTCAGTTTCTCTGTCTCTGTGTTTCTCAGTTTCTGTGTCTCTGTGTTTCACAGTTTCTCTGTCTCTGTGCATCTCAGTTTCTCTGTCTCTGTGTTTCTCAGTTTCTCTGTCTCTGTGTTTCTCAGTTTCTGTCTCTGTGTTTCTCAGTTTCTCTGTCTCCGTGTTTCTCAGTTTCTCTGTCTCTGTGCATCTCAGTTTCTCTGTCTCTGTGTTTCTCAGTTTCTCTGTCTCTGTGTTTCTCAGTTTCTGTCTCTGTGTTTCTCAGTTTCTCTGTCTCTGTTGTGTCCATCTTTTTGACGATCATTGCGAGTTTTCTCTGGAATAAACTCCTGACATTCCATGTACCTATTCTAAATTGTTTATGTAGTCCAAAGGCAGGTCTTTCCTTAGTAGTGCCGTCAGGTCTTTCCTTAGTAGTGCCGTCAGGTCTTTCCTTAGTAGTGCCGACAGGTCTTTCCTCAGTAGTGCCGTCAGGTCTTTCCTTAAACGTGCCAGCAGGTCTCGCCTTAGTAGTGCCGTCAGGTCTTTCCTTAGTAGTGCCGGCAGGTCTTTCCTTAGTAGTGCCGTCAGGTCTTTCCTTAGTAGTGCCGTCAGGTCTTTCCTTAGTAGTGCCGACAGGTCTTTCCTCAGTAGTGCCGTCAGGTCTTTCCTTAAACGTGCCAGCAGGTCTCGCCTTAGTAGTGCCGTCAGGTCTTTCCTTAGTAGTGCCGGCAGGTCTTTCCTTAGTAGTGCCGTCAGGTCTTTCCTTAGTAGTGCCGTCAGGTCTTTCCTTAGTAGTGCCGTCAGGTCTTTCCTTAGTAGTGCCGCCAGGTCTTTCCTTAGTAGTGCCGTCAGGTCTTTCCTTAGTAGTGCCGTCAGGTCTTTCCTTAGTAGTGCCGCCAGGTCTTTCCTTAGTAGTGCCGTCAGGTCTTTCCTTAGTAGTGCCGTCAGGTCTTTCCTTAGTAGTGCCGTCAGGTCTTTCCTTAGTAGTGCCGCCAGGTCTTTCCTTAGTAGTGCCGTCAGGTCTTTCCTCAGTAGTGCCGTCAGGTCTTTCCTTAGTAGGGCCGTCAGGTCTTTCCTCAGTAGTGCCGTCAGGTCTTTCCTTAGTAGTGCCGCCATGTCTTTCCTTAGTAGTGCCGTCAGGTCTTTCCTCAGTAGTGCCGTCAGGTCTTTCCTTAGTAGTGCCGATGGGTCTTTCCTTAGCAGTGCTGTCAGGTCTTTCCTTAGTAGTGCCGTCAGATTTTTGGCCGTGTTCATTGATAGTCATAAGTCATAAGTCATAAGCGATACTTTCTTCGACAAGGTAGTGAATCGTCAGCGGCCGCAACCCTGTCTCATTCCAGTCGTGTAGTTTTGTCACAATGTGACCAGCGAACTATTGAAATGCTCATGTCCCCTGAGGTCACTGCCGTGCTTTCATACTGGCGCTGGAGGTGTCTGGGCTGTTGGTTCTGGGTTTGGCATTGGCCATCTCTTTCCTGATCAGCGAGTCGGGATTGGGCAGGGTCTTGGTTTCACTATTTGTGTCTGACTGCTGGTCCGCTCCTTCTGCCTCCGTTACCCTATGTTTACTTATAAATCGGCTGCCCTTTGGGTAGGTCGACTAATGAGGAAGCCGACACAGGGTATGCTGCATGCTATCACCTTGAAAACGGGCTATGTAGAGACAATTGCGAGCAATATTTTCGGCTAGGCGAGCATAGTTGACGAAGCCATAGCGGAATACAGCATTCAATGACGCTGAAATCAAACCAGCGTGAACGCACGATGTGGACCGCGCACGATGCACGTTGAGTATGATGAAATTTAGTCTTCCTAATAACTAGCACAGCACGTAATGAGCAAGTTGGTCAATTACGATTCACGAATCCATTTCTAATGTGACCTCGAGAGGTCGCCAACATTATTATTTGTCATTGCTCCAACGTTGTGCACTTCTCCAGTGTGTACAGTCGATTGGCCTGGCCTGAGAGCTTCGCCATCGGCTTGGCCTGGGAACCTCGCCATCAGCTTGGCCTGGGAACCTCGGCATCGGCTCGGCCTAGGAACCTCGCCATCGGCTCGGCCTGGGAGCTTCGCCATCGGCTTGGCCTGGGAACCTCGCCATCGGCTCGGCCTAGGAACCTCGACATCGGCTCGGCCTGGGAGCTTCGCCATCGGCTCGGCCTGGGAACTTCGCCAGCGGCTCAGCCTGGGAACCTCGCCAGCGGCTCTTTGAGATACAGTATGTTTGACCTTCGTGAGTTTTTGGCATGATGCGATTGGTCGTTCGCCGTTATTTTTTGAACGAGTTCGGTCGGTTGCCATGTCTGATCCTTGGTGTGCCCTTTGCCTGGTATCAGGTATTTTTTAAAATCCTGGCCTATCAGACGTTGTCAACACACTTGATCTTTCGGCCGTTCAGCCAGAGGCTTTGTGTACAATTTTGAGAGGGGACCTGTCCTCGTTGAAAAACCCGGACCTCTGGTTTATGGCAGAATTTCGTCCTGGTTTTCTTCTTCATTTGCAGCCCGACGTTTGCTCACGTAGTTTAGCCGGACAGTCAAAACCATTGCCCGGGAAGACTCCTGGAGTGATATATGAGTTAAACAGAAGCGGGGTAAACAAGTAAGCTCATAGCCTCAATTTATTGGCAGGAAGTGACTACTTCTCATCGTGAGGTAGGATCCCCTAATCCTGCCCACCCCAACCCTCCTCACCTGAACCCTACAATGGTGATACGACCTATTTAGACACACATTTCAGAGCTGACATTTTTTGTTTACAAACGTTCTTCGTTTGGGAATCAGCTAACTATAGAATTGTATTCGCATCATCTTCTTGAAATTATATAGTGTCTGTAATGGGGTCTTCACTGGCTGCGCATTCAGCCTGTTGCGCTCCGTGGTGCACAGCGCATGTGTTAGTTTGAGAATAGACTTCATTTCGGTGTGGTTTCAGCAATCCATTATGGATTCAGATCTCACCCCCTTCATAGACAAATACATTTGTTAATGTGGGCTCAGATTGACACCACACTCACTATCATCAAGTGACCACGGCTGTTGTGAGTCATGTGGACAGAGCAATCAACTCTGATAGGTATCACGCTGATATTTGGGGAATTAAGCTTCAAGAGAGTTTCAGTACTACGGCCAGCATTTTGATTATCTCCTTCAAATATCCACTCTTTCGTGCGTGTCTGTGTGTGTATATCTGTCTGTGTGTTTGGGGGTTGAGGGTGGAGGGAGGGGGGTTGGGGGAGGCGGGCCGTGTGCCTGTATCTGTGTTTGCGTGTCTCTGTGTGTGCATGTATATGTTAGTGCGTGTGTGTGTCTCTGTATGTGTGAGTATGTGTAAGTGTGTGTGTATGACTGTGTGTGTATATGTGAGTGTGTGTGTCTCTGTATGTGTGAGTATGTGTAAGTGTGTGTATGACTGTATGTGTATGTATCTCTGTTTGTGTGAGTATGTGTAAGTGTGTGTGTATGACTATGTGTGTGTGGGTGTGTGTGTATGTGTCTCTGTATGTGTCAGTATGTGTAAGTGTGTATGCGTCTGACTCTGTGTTTGTGAGTGTAAGAGGGAGTGTATGTCAATGTGTGTGTAGGAGGACACTTTAAGGTAGATGGAGGACATTATATTTCAATTGAAAAGGACGGTCATGTTTTCCTGTTGGATATCGTACTGTGATCCTAGGTAAGGGTAAAAGCTCTGAATGCATCCAACAATTTCGTAATGGTGGCACGATTTGGCGCGGTATGGGATCTCGATTTTACTGTCAGATCATCCGCATAAGGTGCCCCAAACCAAGTTACATTCGGCTAACATTATGACGCAATGACTTTCCACCTCGTTTCCGTTTGATAGCCTAAACATTTGATACATGATTTCTAACAGCATGATAACTTCTGCACCACTCCCTTGTAGAACGATAACCCCAGTGTGACTCACGCCTCACGCCTCACGCCTTCTGTGAAGGTAAATCATATTTATATTTGTCGCCTTTATCCGCCCATGTCTTGGGAAAGTCAGTTTTGACAAATTTAGGAAAACTGTATGTGCAATAATCATACATTTAAATAATCAGTTGTAACCATTTTTCAGGACACTTCGTGCATAGTTGACAACTTTTTTCATTATCTGATCAATTGAACTATAAAAAGAGATGGATCAGTTATTGCTGACGTCAGTTGTGTCGCTTGCGGCAGGGAGCGAAACCAAATGACATTGTAATATATCGTTGGACCAGCCAATCAGTGCAACTGATTTCAACGTTAGTCTGTCATGTTTCTTTATACCTTGACTGTCACCATCCTGCCCGCAGGGATGACGTTTGTGTCTTGTATGTTGTGGACACTATCCTTTCATTTGTCAGGGAGATCCTGTTGTCGATATGCAGCCATCGGCATAACCCAGGCAATGTCTTCTACTACAAGATCTAGCGTTCTTATCTAGTAACCCAGACAATGTCTTCTACTACAAGATCTAGCGTTCTTATCTAGTAACCCAGACAATGACTTCTACTACAAGATCTAGCGTTCTTATCTAGCTCCTACGGGCGGCTTGGAACATAGAGCCACAACGGGCGAGCTCCAACTAGCCATACTTTGGACTGTCTTCGAGAGTTTCGTCCAGGAGACTACCCAAGCCTCTATCTTTGCTGTGCTCCGTCTGGCGATCTTAGACGTACACCGGAAGATGTTTTTGTCCTGTATTTCTTACTTCTCGCAACAAAGACTGGGTTTGATCCATGTAAACGACACACTCCAGTCTACCCAATTGTAAATGGGTATTTTTATTACTTTTAGGGAAGTAAAGCCAGCAAGGAAGGGATCTCTACGTCCATCTCGTACAAGAGCTGAGGCCTAGCACTGGTCTCTAACATTTCATCCCTGACAGTAGGGCCTGCTATAGCACTACCTTTCGATCTTTTGCAGCGTAAGTGATATTTACCTGCTAATGGATTGGGCGGATAACTCTAACACAACCCCCAGAACCTTGGTGAGGAGTTCAAGTTCTTGGTGTAGAGTGGACGTGTCATAGGGCCACTGTCACCTTACAAGCGTGTCGCAAAAGGTAACTAAACAGTGTTGTGCTTGGGGCTGGTACAATCTTCATGTCAATAAAGAAAGTAGCATGTCTTTTGCAGAACATCGCTCTTACAGCTGCCATCTTATTTGGCTGTGCCATTACATTGCGTACATAACGAAGAGAACTTACTAAGAAAAAACGGCTTCCCTTACAAAATGGACGCGGCGGTCATTGTACTTTGTGCGTTGGGATTGTGAAACGGGTCTTTCTCCCATAGGCCTCGCTGCCTCCATATTTAGAGACATTGCCATAATAAGTCACTGCAACAGCTCAGATTTATGTTTCCTGTACTGGACCAGTTGCAATTACAACCCATATTTCCTGTACTGGACCAGCTAAAACCCATGTTTCCTGTACTGGACCAGCTAAAACCCATGTTTTATGTACTGGACCAACTAAAACCCATATTTCCTGTACTGGACCAGCTAAAACCCATGTTTCCTGTACTGGACCAGCTAAAACCCATGTTTTATGTACTGGACCAGCTAAAACCCACGTTTCATGTACTGGACATGCTAAAACCCATGTTTCATGTACTGGACCAGCTAAAACCCATGTTTCATGTACTGGACCAGCTAAAACCCATGTTTCCTGTACTGGACCAGCTAAAACCCATGTTTCATCTACTGGACCAGCTAAAACCCATGTTTCCTGACAAGTAGAGAAAGGCGAACGCTTGCACATATTTGGAAACAGTCTTCGTTTGAAAGCGGTTAGCTGTAATGGAGGACTATCCTTCACGTTGGATCGAAATGTGAATTAATTTGAATAAGAATACAAAGAGGAAACAGAACAAGAAATATATGTGAAAATGTTTCTTTATCTTTTTTTCGCATATAATATCAAAAGTCTCCATCTGTCTTTCCGAGCTTTCTACTACTGTCTCCATCTGTCCTTCCGGCCTCTCTACTGCTCTCTCCATCTGTCTTTCCGAGCTTTCTACTACTGTCTCCATCTGTCCTTCCGGCCTCTCTACTGCTCTCTCCATCTGTCTTTCCGAGCTTTCTACTACTCTCTCCATCTGTCCTTCCGAGCTTTCTACTACTGTCTCCATCTGTCCTTCCGGCCTCTCTACTGCTCTCTCCATCTGTCTTTCCGAGCTTTCTACTACTGTCTCCATCTGTCCTTCCGGCCTCTCCTCCACTCTCCATCTGTCCTTCCGGCCTCTCCTCCACTCTCCATCTGTCCTTCAGGCCTCTCCTCCACTGTCTCCATCTGTCCTTCCGGCCTCTCCTCCACTCTCCATCTGTCCTTCAGGCCTCTCCTCCACTGTCTCCATCTGTCCTTCCGGCCTCTCCTCCACTGTCCATCTGTCCTTCAGGCCTCTCCTCCACTGTTTCCATCTGTCTTCCGGCCTCTCCTCCACTGTCTCCATCTGTCCTTCCGGCCTCTCCTCCACTCTCCATCTGTCCTTCAGGCCTCTCCTCCACTGTCTCCATCTGTCCTTCCGGCCTCTCCTCCACTGTCTCCATCTGTCCTTCCGGCCTCTCCTCCACTGTCTCCATCTGTCCTTTCGGCCTCTCCTCCACTCTCTATCTGTCCTTCCGGCCTCTCCTCCACTCTCCATCTGTCCTTCCGGCCTCTCCTCCACTGTCTCCATCTGTCCTTCCGGCCTCTCCTCCACTCTCCATCTGTCCTTCGGGCCTCTCCTCTACTGTCTCCATCTGTCCTTCCGGCCTCTCCTCCACTGTCTCCATCTGTCCTTCCGGCCTCTCCTCCACTGTCTCCATCTGTCCTTCCGGCCTCTCCTCTACTGTCTCCATCTGTCCTTCAGGCCTCTCCTCCACTGTCTCCATCTGTCCTTCGGGCCTCTCCTCTACTGTCTCCATCTGTCCTTCCGGCCTCTCCTCCACTCTCCATCTGTCCTTCCGGCCTCTCCTCCACTGTTTCCATCTGTCCTTCCGGCCTCTCCTCCACTGTCTCCATCTGTCCTTCCGGCCTCTCCTCCACTGTTTCCATCTCTCCTTCCGGCCTGTCCTCCACTGTCTCCATCTGTCCTTCCGGCCTCTCCTCCACTGTTTCCATCTGTCCTTCCGGCCTCTCTACAACTGTTGACCATAACCGAATTAAGGCCCATAACTATCGTCTCAACACTTTCTATCACCCTAAATCTTTGAGGGACTCTCTTCTCCCCCTATCTACGCCTGCGCCGGCCTTGTCAGGACGATGAGTGCGTCCTACAAAAGGTCAAGGATATGATTAACCTCAAGGTTGTGGTCAGAAACCGCGTCGCAACAAAAACAAGAAACAAAAAAGACATTTCAAGGAAAAGCGCCTCATCAGTTACAACCAAAAATACACATAATAACAACTGACACATTAAGGAATAAGAGATAAACACAAACTATTTTTTTTTAATGTATAGAACAACAAACTATGTTTATCCCAGGAAAGCTGTAGACCATCAAATAATGAACTTGTTGAGAATGTGCCTCTATTCTTCTTGAAGCTAGGCTTCACGTGTCTCCAATTGGCCCCCAAATAAATCCTCCCAAGTACTTTATCTATATCCCCCTATGTTGACTAACCTTCCCAGCACTTGGACCGTCCACGACCCAGATGAGGGAATAGGTGACACCCAACGTGTGGGTCAGTCACCAGGGATCCGGTAGTTTGTATTTCAACTCCCCGATAGACTGGGACTTGTTCAAATATTACTGAACTTTGTGCAGTTTTATGCATCATCTATGACACATATCCTGGACTAATTGATAACTTGGTTATGGCCCGACCCCATCGATGTGTCAAAGAGACGCCATCATGCCGACAAAGATGACCGACTATCGATACCAGGACGAAAATATCGTTCTTACTTTATTTGTCTATTTCTTCTTCAAATACAAAATATAAATAATGGCCGTTCTGTGTCGCAGGATGGTCTGGTGTGTTACAGCGATTACATTAAGTAGGTGCAAGTGGTGGAACCTTGAAGTGCTTGTCTCTAGCTGCTAAAATACCGGGTTTATTACATGAGGTCGCTGTACCATTTTGTCCGGCTATACGTTTCCTGACTTATCGTTAGGATTGCTACAGATGTGACGCAGAAACGGATGCCCATTGTCCAGACACAGCTGTAGCCTTGTTGAATACACGTCATCCCTGATGGCAGCATTTGCTATGGAACTGTGCGAGGCTCGCTAGGTCAAGTGAACAGACCACAAATCTCCTCGCCAGAATGGCATGCGTTCAAAACTCAGGATAGAGCTATGTTTTCTCTGTTCATGCTAAACATTTTCAAGCACTCTGCTCGATAACTGCTGGGGCAAGCGACGTTTGTTCCTCAGTCTAATACACATCCTTGGATTATTTGGCCTTCGTGATTTATGAAATCCTTTTTCCCTGTTATAAACACATCCACCTGTACGCGTTATCACATTTCCAACCCCACAAACACACACACATACACACACACACACACATTCTCTATCTTTCACTCACACTTGCGCGCACACACAACCACACACACACACACACACCCACGATGTCGCATAGCCACCCACCGTAACATATGCTTACACACACACAGCTGAAGCATTACGAATACTCATTTACACTTTCTCATAATAACGTCACACATATGATTCCACAGCCACCCCTACCCCTTTCGCCACCCAACATACATGACTCATACGTCGGTTTTATTGGAAGCAAACCCGTTACTTGAGCATTCTAGAATACCTGATACATTTATAAAAATTGTACCAGATTTCTTTGATGGATAAATTGTAGAATAATTCACAGAGACAAATTGTTAGACCCATTTACAGTTCAAACTGGGGTCAGACACGGATGTCTACTATCTCCAAAATCTTTCTCCTAGTCTAGATGATGTGACAGAATGGAGTCAGACATGGACATCGACTATCTGCAACAACCTTTCTAATGGTTATGACTGGGCGATGCGACAAACAACAGAGGACATACATACAGGAAGTACAGAGGACATTTGATGAGCAGCTGGAAGATCTCGATTTACCAGAGGATTTATGCAGTCACATAAGCGGCAGGACATGTAAGCAAAGATAGACTAACAAAAGAAGCAGCAAAGCTGTAATGGCAGATTAGTGTGAACTAAACAAAGAAAGCCAGAATAGCTAACAAGCACAGACACTCGATTCTAGGAACCAGCCAATATCTTAAGGACAGATTAGCTTTCAACTCACTTCGACCAACATGGAACTCGGCATCACTGCACACGGAGAACAAGATGAGAATGCTTAACACGAATGTAAAGTGTGTCCTGCTGTACCACTCTGAGACATGCCATGTGACTAAGAGTATCACAACCAAGCTGTAGACCTTCACTAGCAAGTGTCTCCTTCGCGGACTTCGTGCTAGATGGCCAGAGGAAACGACAAACACAGATCTGTGGGAACAGCGGACTTTGTGTTAGATGACCAGAGGAAGCGACAAACACAGATATGTGGGAACAGCGGACTTTGTGTTTGATCACCAGAGGAAATGACAAGCACAGATATGTGGGAAAATACATGACACCAACCAAAAGAGGAGGTTCAGGTGAAAAAGTAGGTACGGATTGATACACTCTCAGAAAGAAGCTGGACAGTATAACCAGACACGCGTTATATCGGAGCCCACATGTAAATAGACGAGTGTGGAAGGCTAGGAAGCGCATAGCGACGAACGGTGAACGAGGTAATTTCAATCGGGATCTCGTGGGCGCATCTTAATGCGGCACAGAATAGGAACAGGTAGGGATAGAAACAGGTAGTGATAGAAACAGGTAGGGATAGAAACAGATAAGGATAGAAACAGGTAGGGATAGGAACAGCTAGGGATAGGAACAGGTAGGGATATGATCAGGTAGGGATAGAAACAGGTAGTGATAGAAACAGGTAGGGATAGAAACAGGTAGGGATAGGAGCAGCTAGGGATAGGAACAGGTAGGGATAGGATCAGGTAGGGGCAGGAACAGGTAGGGATAGAAACAGGTAGAGGAAGGAACAGGTAGGGATAGGAACAGGTAGCGATAGGAGCAGGTAGCACAAGGAGCAGGTAAGAATAAGAACAGGTAGCAATAGCAATAGCTAGGAACAGGTAGGGATATGAACAGGTATGTATAGGAACAGGTAATAATAGGAACAGGTAGGAATAGGAACAGGTAGGGATAGGAGCATGTAGCAATAGGAGCAGGTAAGAATATGAACAGGTAAGGATAAGAACAGGTAGGGATAGAAACAGGCAGGGGGTATAGGAACAGGTAGGGGGGATAGGATCAGGTAGGGGGATAGGAACAGGTAGGGAGACCTAAAGGGACCAGATGGAGACATGATGGCAATGATAAAGTCCATTAATAAATGATTGCTACAAAATGCGATGTACCCCTTCAGTACACAACACAGTTCAGATCCCGTTACTTTATGGAGGAAATAATTACACGCAAAAAACCCACCAAAAAAACCCCACGAGAAACCACAAAAGAAAACGTTGTAATCCCTATCATCATTCAGTGACTCATACCATTCCTCTTCCCTGCCGTACCCCCTTCCGTTCGATAAACACATCTGTCCTTATGACGTCCATCCACGCGACTTTTAGTACCAATTCGTCAGTGGTACCCTCCATTACTTTGTGTGCTACAATCGACGCGAAGACCCCGGATGTATTCGATTGTCCGTCTTAATTGTGTTCTCCAGGCAAACCTGGTCAGTATCGCTGTCGTGGATCGCCCCAGCTTCTCCCGATAACAGCTACATAACATAAACCAGGTGGACAACTCCCGAAGGCTTATTCCAGCACTCATCAAATTCATTGACCAGCGATGTGCCCGATATTGTAGAGCTGGTTATAGTTAAATATGCCACACTCCATCCCCAACAACATGGGTATCACTCTTTACCACTCTTGATTAGTGAATGCTTACATTCCAACCATTTTTCTTGTCTATTTATCGAAGCCCGAGATTCACTGCCATTCACACCGCACATGTTCACTCTCGTTCACATAATATACTCGTAGGAAGCCTCTACCAAGGCAATGTGTGCTTTCTAGGAATTCTAGTTTCTGTAGCAAACCATTTACATCATGAGGTTGCTAGTGTCATACAAACCCATTCTAGTCACGCTGTGACGGGGGCACAGAGAATAACTTATCGATACTACTATTGCCACTGTTATTGGTACTGTGACCGTCACTGTTATTGGAACTGTGACCGTCACTGTTATTGGTACAGTGACTGTCACTGTTATTGGTACTGTGATCGTTACTGTTATTGGTACTGTGACCGTCACTGTTATTGGTACTGTGACCGTCAATGTTATTGGTACTGTGACCGTCACTGTTATTGGTACTGTGACCGTCACTGTTATTGGTACTGTGACCGTTACTGTTATTGGTACAGTGACCGTCACTGTTATTGGTACTGTGACCATCACTGTTTTTGGTACTGTGACCGTCACTGTTATTGGTACTGTGACCGTCACTGTTATTGGTACTGTGACCGTCACTGTTATTGGTACTGTGATCGTTACTGTTATTGGTACTGTGACCGTCACTGTTATTGGTACTGTGACCGTCACTGTTATTGGTACTGTGACCGTTACTGTTATTGGTACAGTGACCGTCACTGTTATTGGTACTGTGACCATCACTGTTATTGATACTGTTACCGTCACTGTTATTGGTACTGTGACCGTCACTGTTATTGGTACTGTGACCGTCACTGTTATTGGTACTGTGACCGTTACTGTTATTGGTACAGTGACCGTCACTGTTATTGGTACTGTGACCATCACAGTTATTGATACTGTTACCGTCACTGTTATTGGTACTGTGACCGTCACTGTTATTGGTACTGTGACCGTCACTGTTATTGGTACTGTGACCGTCACTGTTATTGGTACTGTGATCGTTACTGTTATTGGTACTGTGACCGTCACTGTTATTGGTACTGTGACCATCACTGTTATTGGTACTGTGATCGTTACTGTTATTGGTACTGTGACCGTCACTGTTATTGGTACTGTGACCGTCACTGTTATTGGTACTGTGACCGTCACTGTTATTGGTACTGTGACCGTCACTGTTATTGGTACTGTGACCATCACTGTTATTGATACTGTTACCGTCACTGTTATTGGTACTGTGACCGTCACTGTTATTGGTACTGTGACCGTCACTGTTATTGGTACTGTGACCGTTACTGTTATTGGTACAGTGACCGTCACTGTTATTGGTACTGTGACCATCACTGTTATTGATACTGTTACCGTCACTGTTATTGGTACTGTGACCGTCACTGTTATTGGTACTGTGACCGTCACTGTTATTGGTACTGTGACCGTCACTGTTATTGGTACTGTGATCGTTACTGTTATTGGTACTGTGACCGTCACTGTTATTGGTACTGTGACCATCACTGTTATTGGTACTGTGATCGTTACTGTTATTGGTACTGTGACCGTCACTGTTATTGGTACTGTGACCGTCACTGTTATTGGTACTGTGACCGTCACTGTTATTGGTACTGTGACCGTCACTGTTATTGGTACTGTGACCGTTACTGCAAGTGCTCGATTACGTGGTATCTGTGGATGGGCCGCATTACTTTTGACCTATGCGTCAGATGGAGCATAAAGGATAAGCAAGCAGTACAAGTATTTATTTGCTATTTACACATTTTTTATATTATAAGAGTTTGTTATGAACTGATTATCCCATTCCACCACACACAATCCGATATATTTGTGGAAGCAAACCATTGTTCCGTGAAATGGTATCATTATGTTTCATTTGATATTTTAATAACATGAAATACACGCTATTAAATATATTGGTCCAAATTTGGGAGGGGTGGATTTATATGTGTTTGTTTAGTCAGAGAGTGGTGAACGCTTGGAATGCATTGCTGCAGGATGGGGTGGAGGCAGGGTCTGTTAATGCATTAACAAAAAGACTGAATGCTCACAGTTATAGTTGGTATCGGTGAAGTCGACCAACTGGTTGTATGCAGTCTCTGTAGAAACTTTTCAACAAGTATAATGAAGTTCAGTTAAGTCTCTATGCGCTGGTGTAAATGCCGTCACTGATGTGAGTATAAGGATGTAGCGTGTTAACTAGCATAATGATGTGCTATGGTGTGCCTGGAACTACATACCTACCTAAGGTATCTCTACCTTACCCTTGTTCAGTATTATTGTCTCTGGTGTTATATTAGTGAGTTCTGAATGTTATTGTAGCCAATGGACACGTTTCACGTTGGTTCCTCTGCTACAAAGCTGACTTGTTCCTAACCCTCAGCTTAACACTATGCTTGATACAATGTGTTTTCATTTCATCCTTAATCTGGCATTTGTTGTATTGTATAGACTGCCGTCTCTTTCTGTTGTTCCACGATTTCGTTCATTCTGAATTTATGATCTTTGCAACTTTATACGATCCCACTAAGAGTCCCATAGGGTGCAGACCTAAATGGACACAGAACTGACCATTGGGGAGTTTATGTGTGTGTGTGTGTGTGTATGTGTGTGTGTGTGTGTGTATGGGGAGAATGGGCGGAGTTACTGAGACGGCACAGGTTTCAGGCCTTGAAAACAAAAGTAAATCTTAAAATTCATGTTTCTATTATTTGGAGTCTAAAGCTACAAAATTCATGATTCTATTATGTGGAGACAAAAGTAAAAGGAATTGAATTAATAGTTAACTTTCATTGGAAAAAAGTGTTTTTTTTATTTGTTCTCTTGGCACGTATTTCTGTTTGTCCTTCTTGACACTTATTTTTTGTTTGTGAAACTTTTCTATTTGTTACCAACGTCAGACGTGGTCCTTAACCAAGACATGTGAGTAGACAATTACAATGTTTGAAATGAAATTTAATGTCTGAGAAATGTAGTCAATGTAACAATCAAAAATAGACAAAGAAATGATGACTTTAGAAAAACTTTGAAAACTAACTATCGTACTGAAAACATTTCCAGAACAAACTGGATCGGTCATCTCACCAGAATGGAACCTCATTAACTACCCCTGCACGCTTACAACATAAGAGGACCTAACAACAAAGAACGAGATAGACCGAGTGGCAGATGGATGGATGTGATATGGCCAAATAGAAGATTATATTGCCACTTCGTTCGTCTTTTTTTTAGCCGGAATGTGTTGTACTCTGTTTTTGCGCCTCACGACCAAAGTGTATCCAACCATCATCATCATCATCATCATGTAGCATGTCCTTTGTAGAACGTCGCTCCCATCACAGTCTGTCTGAAAGAAACTCGTTCTCTTGCCAAAACACCAGCCTTCACCACAGTCATACTCAGGCATTCCTGGATATCTTGGTGCCATCGACTTCTTGTCCTACCCCTTCCTCTTTTGCCTGGCACCATACCTTCCATCACCGTTCTCTCAAGACCGTTGTGTCTCTTGATGTGACCAAAGTATTTGCATTTTCTAGCCAAAATGGAATTGATAAACCAGTTCTCCTGTATGCTCAGCTCTTGCCGAATGTCTGCATTTGTTTTTTTCTCTGTCCAGGGCATTCTGAGGATCTTTCTGTAACATTTTGACTCAAAGATTCGATTCTTTGTCTAGAAGTTTTGGTAATCGTCCATGATTCACAGCCATAAGCTGCCACAGGAAAAACACAGGCTCTAAAGACTTTTACTTGTATCATTTTGTTGGTGCCCTGCCATAATTTCTTCAGGCTGTTCAGTCTCTGCATTGCCATAGCTAGTCTTCTTCTGATTTATTTCGAGCAGTCGCCGTTTTTATCAATTCTGGAGCCCAGATATTCAAAATATGTGACCTGATCTATTTCCTCATCACCCACTGTAAATTTATGCTGACATTGTGTTTTATCGGTGGTCATAATCTTTGTTTTGTTTATGTTTATGAACAGATTTTGATCTTTACTATGTCCATTAACGGCTGAAAGTAGCTGCTCTAGCCGTTCCGCACTTCTTGATAGTATCACTGTGTCATCTGCTTATCGTAACTCTGGAATCTCGTACCCCCAATCGTAAATGGGTCGAAACTTTCAATGTTCACATCTTCTCGAACATTTCTCATTATGCATTCCGCATATATGTTGTACAGATAATGTGAGAGGATACATCCCTGTCGGACTCTTTTGTACTGCAAACCAATCCGATGTTTGCCCAGATACTCGGACAGCGGCTTGTTGATCTTGGTATAATGTTTCAATGAGATGGACTATGTGCAAAGGAAAACCCATTTCCCCCACGATTCTCCATGGATGTTGATGTTTTACGTGTCGAAGGCCTTAGTGTAATCAATAAAACACGTGTACAGGTCAACATTAAACTCTCTACATTTTTCATAGATATTCCTTAAATTGAATATGTGGTCCCAGGACCCTCTGTCTTTCCCAAAACCTGCCTGGACTACGTGAATTTCAGATTCAAACCTTTTCTCTATCCTTCTTAACAGGATTCGCAAGAGTATCTTGCTAGCATGGCTGATCAGCGCGATAGTTCGGTAGTTCGTGCACAGCTTCAGGTTGACATTTTTTAGGGAGAGGAATATAAATTGATTTTTTCAATGCTTCTGACCACTCTGCACTGTGCCATATCTGTTTACACAGCTTGTGATAGACTCGAGCACATGCCTCTCCTCCAGCTTGTATAAGCTCTGTTGGGATATCATCGCATCCTGGGGACTTTCCTTTTTTCAGACTTTTAATTACAGAGCGTACTTCTTCCAAGGTTGGTTCAGGTTCTTTCTTTTCTCTTGGTAGGATTGTAACTGAGCGCTGTGTACTATCTCCATACGCATCCATATCCAACCATACGCATTAAAAAAATCCCAATAAATGCAGGTTTGGCATGTGAGGCCGTACTGAAACTAACCAGCTCGCTAGGCCGACCGCCACCCCTAACGAAGGTTAAGGCACAAGCAAAGTTTCACCTTCGGCTAAAGGCATAAGCAAAGTTACACCTTCGGTTAAAAGCACAAGCAAAGTTACACCTTCGGTTAAAAGCACACGCAAAGTTACACCTTCGGTTAAAGGCACACGCAAAGTTACACCTTCGGTTAAAAGCACAAGCAAAGTTACACCTTTGGTTAAAGGCACAAGCAAAGTTACACCTTCGGTTAAAGGCACAAGCAAAGTTACACCTTCGGTTAAAAACACAAGCAAAGTTACACCTTTGGCTTCGACAAAATTATGTTTTTTTTCTGAACATACACCACATTCTGTTTGCCACTGCATCCCCGACGACAGCCTGTTACAATCCTCTCATTACCTTTTGCATACGCGTTGGCCATCTTACTTGGGACGACGCCATCTTGTTTGGGCCGGAAGAGATCGTAACTGGATAATTACCAGAGGGGCGCCGCACTGACAACCACGGCCACATGGTTGCCCTTGTGGGTTGTAATTACCCGCTGATCTTGTGGACCACCTGTGGGCCGCGGGTGGACCACCTGGGAACATCTTCCAGGGCCTTACGTACCCGTAGTTTCCTGTGATCTCCATAAAATTATCGCCGACAAATTTGCTGTCTGGAACCACGCGGACTGGCTTGATTTACCTCAGACTTTCATCTTTGTAAACGCCGTCCAATGCATGGATACTTATCTTTAGTACCTTAGATCCTAGCACAATTACTTGGTTCCGATCGCCAGCCCTTGGGGGACACGTAACACACGTGGATCAAAGGATGAAGAGATCTTGGACCGACGTAACGACACGCAACGCTGAACCACACATCAAACTGTTGCTAATATTAACACAAGCAGATCAGAGGGTGAAGTGAACTTGGAACTGTATCGTACAACTCTGAACCTACCCTAAAGTTAATGTAAATAAAAAATTATTAAATTGTAATTGTAAAGCATTTTAGTGACATAATAGAGCGCAGGTCTCCCGTGCCAAAAGGACTTTGTTCAATACAAGGTTGCTATATGATCCAAGTTACCCGGCTGTAAACAGTATTCGACTATCAGTTATGGAAAGCAATGTTACAAGGAAGAAGGCCCATACACTGTTTCACCGAAGGAGGTGTGTCTGCCATGTGTCCGTCTTCAATGGCAGCGTGCTAGAAGCTTGGCCAACTTTCTGCCACTCCAGACTGTAGAGCATAGGTCCAACACTGTCTCTAGTTTACCATAATCAGCTGTTATGGAATCCTGATTTAAGTTATTTGCATTTTGAGTCTAGTAGCAACAGTTTTTAACATAGATATGTTGCTAGTCCCAGACACAACCTTCCCTAGTCTCTACTTACAACATGTTTCAGTGGTCCTGTTTTTCACTCTGAGAACCACTCTGGTCAACCCTACAGCAGATGGGCACGTAACTATCACTAAAGGAAGGGTGGGTCACACCCACCTCCCCAATACCAGAAGGGTGGGTCATACCCACCTCCACAATACCAGAAGCCTAAAGCAGTAACACCTCTAACACTTCATCCTTGACAGCAATGCCTGCTATTGGTATGCCTATACCTCGATAACAATTGTCATTGACCTACCTTTCTCCGTAAATCATGTTCACCTTCACAACACAACATACCTTTCTCCGTAAATCATGTTTACCTTCACAACACAACATACCTTTCTCCTACACAAAACCCACTAAATACAATCACCCCCAGACAACCTCCCCAGACAACCTCCCTAGACAACCTCTCAAGACCACCTCTCAAGGCAACCTCTTCAGACAATCAACCACAAATAACCTCACCACCCTCCTTACAGACAACCTCAATCACCACAAACAACCACCCTCCTCACAAACAACCACCCTCCCCACAGACAATCCCACTCTTCACATGCATCCCCACTCCCCCACATACACGCCCCCACAGACACAAACCCGAACATTAAACCACTAATGCGTGTCGTGAAAGTCAACCAAGAAAGGTTGTATGTCGCCTAGCAACCTAATCATGTAAAACCATTGATGCAGAAAACAGTTTCTACAACTGCTCGGATACCGGCTTCCTTAAAGTACCAAAGGAAGTTGTGTCCCTATGCTTCAGGTGAATCGACAAGCTGAAGGTGATTGATGATCCAGCTCAACACTCGTCAGAAAATGTCTGACCTACACATACGCCACACCCACATCTCCCACATTCCATACGCACAATAAACCTGGTATGGAGGCATAATTTTATCTCTACGCACTCGCCCCCCGCCACCTTGGCGTGTCCCCTCCCCAAAGATGATGGCACGATTATCCTGGACGGTCATTCAGTCGGTGACATAAAGTAGAACCGCTCGTTGTCATGACGCTTGTACATAGACCGCCCTCATGCTCTAACGGGATCTTCAAATAGCTGGTCGAATATGGTGCCACACAAAAATGGTGACATGAGTTGTTTTGTTTTGATAATTGAACTGAATTTTAGGGTGAGGGTATCTGCGCTAGTCACCAGCCTCACTCTCTCGTCCCGAGCTACTTTGGATCAGGGGCAATACTATCAGTCGAGACCATGCCGATAACTTAGTTTGAAATTTGCGATATTCGATCGTCCACCGTTTCCGTTCATCGCTTTCAGAGGTGAATGTCTTATCTCTCGACTACAGCGACCATTTAATGCTATTGAGCGTTCCAAATCCAATGGAATGTGATTCAGTTCCCCTTCTGTCTGTGTATCACTTTAGTCAATTGTGAGACATCCCACTTCGCCAAGCTATATACGGGCGTTAGACGTTTTCATTGTCTCTAATCTAGTAAACGTAGTTTCCCCTCAGGAGTGGCTGAGCGAGCATTTTGGACGTCTGTCTTTGCCTGCCGTGACGCGAGTCATATCCTCGCTAAGGCTTGTGTTTCTATCGCACGTAACAACAAAATATATACTATTCGGCGCATGACGACCACAGGAGCAAGCGACCTTTATTTCTCAGGCCTGCAAACCCTTACATTGAGTCTCAGCTTTGATGCAAACACCGATGTGGCAGAGGGACGACAGACCACAGACACAAAGACGGACTGGAAAGCAGGCAGACGGGAAGGCAGAGAATCGAATCGACAGGCAAGCACAAAGGCAGAAAGACAGGCAATCAGACAAAAAGATAGACATGCAGAAAAACAGACAGACTGCCAGGCAAACAGACAGACAGCCAGACAAACAGACAGACATGTAGACAGACAGGAAGGCCGAAACACAAATAGGTAGACAGGTAGACAAACAGACAGACAGGTAGACAAACAAACAGACATGCAAACATGCAGGCAAACATACATGCAGACAGATAGATAAACATACAGACAGGTAGACAAACAAACATTCATGCAAACATACAGGCAAACATACATGCAGACAGGTAGACAAACAGACATACATGCAAACACACAGACAAACATACAGGAATACAGGTAGACAAACAGACAGACAGGTAGACAAACAAACATACATGCAAACACACAGTCAAACATACATGCAAACATACAGGCAAACATACATGCAGACAGGTAGACAAACAAACAGACATGCAAACATGCAGGCAAACATACATGCAGACAGATAGATAAACAGACAGACAGGTAGACAAACAAACATACATGCAAACACACAGACAAACAGGCACGACGGACAGGCATCCACAGACAGACAAGACGGACAGGCATCCACAGACAGACAAGACTGACAAGCATCCACAGACAAACAAGACTGACAGTCATCCACAGACAGACAGGCATCTACAGACATACAAGACTGACAGGCATCCACAGACAGACAGGCATCTACAGACATACAAGACTGACAGGCATCCACAGACAGACATGCATCCACAGACAAACAAGACTGACAGGCATCCACAGACAGACAGGCATCTACAGACATACAAGACTGACAGGCATCCACAGACAGACAGGCATCCACAGACAGACAAGACTGACAGGCGTCCACAGACAGACAGGCATCCACAGACAGACAAGACTGACAGGCATCCACAGACAGACAGGCATCTACAGACATACAAGAATGACAGGCATCCACAGACAGACATGTATCCACAGACAAACAAGACTGACAGGCATCCACAGACAGACAGGCATCTACAGACATACAAGACTGACAGGCATCCACAGACAGACAGGCATCCACAGACAGACAAGACTGACAGGCGTCCACAGACAAGACTGGCAGGCATCCACAGAAAGACAAGACTGACAGGCATCCACAGACAGACAAGACTGACAAGCATCCACATACAGACATGCATCCACAGACAGACAGGCATCCATATACAGACAGGCATCCATATACAGACAGGCATCCATATACAGACAGGCATCCATCGACAGACAGACATCCACAGACAGACAATACTGACATACATCCATAGACAGACATGTATCCACAGACAGACAGGCATCCACAGATATACAAGACTCACAGACAGACAAGACTGACAGACAGGACTGACAGGCATTCACAGACAGACAAGACTGACAGACATCCACAGACAGACAAAACTGACAGGCATCCACATACAGACAGGCATCCACAGACTGACAAGACTGACAGGCATCTACAGACAGACAAGACTGACAGGCATCCGTAGACAGACACGACTGACATGCATCCATAGACAGACAAAACTGACAGGCATCCACAGGCAGACAAGACTGGCAGGCATCCACAGACAGATAAGACTGACAGGCATCCATAGACAGACAAGACAGACAGGTATCCATAGACAGACAAGACTGACAGGCATCCATTGACAGACAAGACAGACAGGCATCCACTACTTTCGGGACAAATTGTTAGAGACGTTATTGAACTTCAGCTTTAGATAAGGTGAGATGGACATTTCACTTTCAAATTGTTCTTTTATTCTTAACTGTTAGTTAGGTACCCATATACAGCTGGGTCGGCTGGATCAAACACGTATGTTTATCTTAAAATACGAGAGCTAATAAAATATGCTTCTCGGGCGCTATGTTTCTTTTGTTCAATGATAGACACTTTTTCCTATTTATATTTTCTCTATAGACTATCTATCTTTAATCCCTCTACAACATCTCCTCTCACATGAACCTCTCTACAACATCTCCTCTCACAAGAACCTCTCTACAACATCTCCTCTCACATGAACCTCTCTACAACATCTCCTCTCACAAGAACCTCTCTACAACATCTCCTCTCACAAGAACCTCTCTACAAGATCTCCTCTCACAAGAACCTCTCTACAAGATCTCCTCTCACAAGAACCTCTCTACAATATCTCCTCTCACAAGAACCTCTCGACAACATCTCCTCTCACAAGAACCTCTCTACAACATCTCCTCTCACAAGAACCTCTCTACAACATCTCCTCCTACAAGAACCTCTCTACACGATCTCCTCTCACAAGAACCTCTCTACAACATCTCCTTTCACAAGAACCTGTCTACAACATCTCCTCTCACAAGAACCTCTCTACAAGATCTCCTCTCACAAGAACCTCCCTACAAGATCTCCTCTCACAAGAACCTCTCTACAACATCTCCTCTCACAAGAACCTCTCTACACGATCTCCTCTCACAAGAGCCTCTCTACAACATCTCCTCTCACGAGAACCTCTCTACAACATCTCCTCTCACAAGAACCTCTCTACAACATCTCCTCTCACAAGAACCTCTCTACAACATCTCCTCTCACAAGAACCCCTCTACAACATCTCCTCTCACAAGAACCTCTCTACAACATCTCCTCTCACAAGAACCTCTCTACACGATCTCCTCTCACAAGAGCCTCTCTACAACATCTCCTCTCACAAGAACCTCTCTACAACATCTCCTCTCACAAGAACATTACTATGTCCTATCATCTCACAATAGCCTCCCTCTACCTCTACTCTCACTATTCTCCCCTCATCCTCTCCTCCCAAGAGCCTCTCCCCATCCTCACATCTCCCAAGAATCTCTCTCCATCCTCCTTTCTCCCTAGAACGCCTCTCCCAAGATCACCACTCTTAATCCTATCCGTAAACCACCTCAGCTTTCACCTTTGACCCCATACTTGTCAAATAAGTGAGCAGCCAATTCACCTCGCCTCAAACTTATTGCCCTCTATCATCCCTCGTGACGCCAATCTCTGAGCCATCTAAATGAGATGTAAGAAATCTCCCAAGTGAACCTGTGGATCACCAACACTCGCCTGACGAGGGGGACATATCTCATTGCAAATGCTTATTCGCTTTTTTCATTTGTGTCCTGCAGCTGAATCATCTGAATAAATGACACTTACTGCCTTTTGTCAGAGCACTGCATCTGAGTATGTGCGTATCAAATCAGTGATGGCTCCCGCTCTCTCGTACACTTTGACTCATTCCTGAGCGTAGGTGCTGGCCAGTATCCCGCCACCGGCATCATCTTAAGACAGGATTCTATCAGTATCCTTGTGATTGCTTTTTTGCTTAATGCTGGACTCAGGAATGCAGAACCGGCAGACTTAATATGATTTCACTTTATTTTGGGTTCTCTAAGGAGTCGACGAATCTTCTGTTTCTTTTCTTCTTCTTTTTCTTCTGCAACTTCTTCTTTTTCTTCTTTTCTCCGTTCACCATTTTCTTCTCATCTTTCTTCTTCTATCTATTTTTCTTCTTCATTTTCTTCTTCCTCTCTTTCGTCTTCTTCTTTGTAATCCACGTCTTCTTTTTCTTGCACCTGCTATGTTGTGTTTTGCAATTCTATGTAGTATTACTATTATGTCATCGATCCATCTACCACTAGGTCTTCTTCAGTAAATGAACAAAAGCAGCGGACAGATATTAGCTGAAGCTCTTGTTCTATGGATTGAACTTCAGTAGGAACAGATTGTCCCAATAGCAGACGGCCTGAGGATTGCGTTTGCCACTTCATCTCGGCTTCCACCTGTTTACCCAGTTGTACAATGAAAATATAAATTGAAGCTGTGACGGTTCTGAAAACTAAAATAGTATAATCACATTGATAGGTATAACACATATAGCCCACCGGAAGTGATAGGTATAACACATATAGCCCACCGGAAGTGATAGGTATAACACATATACCTCACCGGAAGTGATATGTATATCACAGATACGGAACCGGAAGTGATACGTAAACCCCATATGCAGCACAGGAAGTGATATTTGTAGCACAAATAACGCACATGAAGTGATAAGTATAGCACGGAAACAGTGTCAGAAGTCATAAGCATAGCACAGATACACATCGGAAGTAGTTCGTATAACACATTTGCCGCACCGGAGGTGATAAGTATAGCACGGATACCCCATGGGAAATGACCAACACGCCTGATGCCTCTTTAAGAGCAGCAGCAAACAACTTCTTCTTCACGTCGTCTGCAAACATTCTTTCTGCAGTGTCGCAGTTGTGGTTCATGATTTCCATTTGGGCTTTTAGAGTTCTTCGACAGGTTGTCCTGGTCTGGCGTCTGACTCGACTTTCCTCTAGAATCGTTGACAGGTTGGATGCAGTGGAGGTGGCAGGGTCTGACTGGCATGGTCTGGGTGGCAGGGTCTGGGTGGCAGGCTCTGGGTGGCAGGGTCTGGGTGGCAGGGTCTGGGTGGCAGGGTCTAGGTGGCAGGGTCTGGGTGGCAGGGTCTGGGTGACAGGGTCTGGGTGGCAGGGTCTGGGTGGCAGGGTCTGGGTGGCAGGATCTGGGTGGCACGGTCTGGGTGCCAGGATTTGGGTGACAGGTTCTGGGTGGCAGGGTATGGGTGGCAGGGTCTGGGTGGCAGGGTCTGGTTGGCAGGATCTGGGTGGCAGGGTCTGGGTGACAGGGTCTGGGTGGCAGGGTCTGGGTGACAGGGTCTGGGTGGCAGGGTCTGGGTGACAGGGTCTGGGTGGCAGGGTCTGGGTGGCAGGGTCTGGGTGGCAGGATCTGGGTGGCACGGTCTGGGTGCCAGGATTTGGGTGACAGGTTCTGGGTGGCAGGGTCTGGGTGGCAGGGTCTGGGTGGCAGGGTCTGGTTGGCAGGATCTGGGTGGCAGGGTCTGGGTGACAGGGTCTGGGTGACAGGGTCTGGGTGGCAGGGTCTGGGTGGCAGGCTCTGGGTAGCAGGCTCTGGGTGGCAGGGTCTGGGTGGCAGGGTCTGGGCGGCATGGTCTGGGTGGCAGGCTCTGGGTGGCAGGCTCTGCGTGGCAGGATCTGGGTGACAGGGTCTGGGCGGTAGGGTCTGGGTGGCAGGCTCTGGGTGGCAAGCTCTGTGTGGCAGGGTCTGGGTGGCAGGGTCTAGGTGGCAAGGTCTGGATGGCAGGGTCTGGGTGGCAGGGTCTAGGTGGAGGGATCTGGGTGGCAGGCACTAGCTGGTAGGGTCTGGCTTGAAGGTCTGTGTGTCAGGGTCTGGCTGGCAGGGTCTGGTTGTGGTGTCAGGATCTGGGTGTGGTGTCAGGGTCTGGGTGTGGTGTATGTCTATCTATCTATCTATCTATCTATCTATCTATCTATCTATCTATCTATCTATCTATCTATCTATCTATCTATCTATCTATCTATCTATCTATCTATCTATCTATCTATCTATCTATCTATCTATCTATCTATCTATCTATCTATCTTTCTATCTATCTATCTATCTATCTATTTATCTATCTATGTATCTCTGTCTGTCTATCTACCTTTCTGTCTATCTTTCTGTTTGCCTGTCTGCCTGCTTGCCTGCCTGTCTGTCTGTCTTTCTGTCTGTCTATATATCGTTATATCTATATATCCAGCTGTATGTCTGTCTGTCTATCTGACTGTCTCTCTGTCTGTCTCTCTGTGTGTCTGTTTATCTGTCTATCTGTCTGTCTGCCTGCCTGTCTGTCTGCCATCCTGCCTGGCTATCTGTCTGTCTGTCTGTCTATATATCTATATATATATATCTATCTAGCTATCTGTCTGTCTGTCTATGTGTCTGTCTGTCTATCTGTCTGTCTGCCTGCCTGTTCGATGATACTACGATAACACCACACAAACATACTTCATTAACTTCTGTTCGTTAATAAATGTGAAGGTCCCATCTGCCATGGCATTTCGCCAAGGTCACTACCAACGTATCTTCTCCATAACATCATCCTTCATTGAAACACGAGTCGACTACTCCAGCAACTTGTTGAAGCTACCTCGTGTGTTCAGTATATAAGCATGTCATGTATGAACACAGGAAAATACTTATCTTTTCGATGATTGCCACCAACAAACATACTTTCCCAATTTTGGTAGACCCTGGTGGCTGGACCTTACATCAAATATTAGTTACACACAAGGCATCATGTTATTATTACTAGTGTAGATTGATGTACTGAATCTGATGACGTTGCAGGTGACTGGGACTCCAATTGTAACCTTTACTGTTTGCATCACCAGAATATACAACATTAAGGTTATAACTTAACTTAACCTAACTCAATTCAACTTAACATTTTTATACTGGTTTAGAAGACTGCATAGTCTGTATACAACCAGTTTCATTTACATTTCCTTGCTTTAAAAGTTATGTGCATCTAATCTATTGTTAAAAATATTAATTGTCCTTGCCTCTACTACTTCCGGAGGCAATGCATTCCAAGCATATCTTGTGATATCTCTTCGTACTTTTACGAAATAGTAAATTATATTACAGATTAGATTTCAGCTACTTAATTTTTCTATGCAAACTTACTTACATATATGCAATATCATTAGAAAACCTCAATGATTAAATCATGTGAATCTAATGAGAGGTGAGATGTACTATCTTCTCAGTACCAAGTATGCTTATTTCATTTGGTCCACAGTACATGCTAAGCAATACACACTACATGGTACACAGTACACGGTACATAGTACACGATGCGCAGCACTACCATTTATGAAACCATGGGGGAACCAAACAATATTTTTTTCGATTTGGTCTGAAATTTCGTAAAGTGATTGACGGAATGAACCCAACACCTCGGAGGGCCGGCACGTGACCCATGGGTCGTAAGTTGGCACCCCTGTTTTAAAATATGGTTTGTCATGGCTTAAGATCCATTTCCTGTTATTCCAACAGTAATTTATTTGGTACTGAATATAAATTGATTTATTCATACCGGGTCATCCCAAGTGACACGAGTCTCTCTACAGAACGATGTTCACGGGTCTAGACATCATGGGCGAGCCTCCTTGGCGCTTACTAACATTATCATCCAATAAAGCTCTCACTGCCGGTTCTCTGACCTGGATGGTTTAGGAGGTTCTTACCTTACAGATATAGCAGAAGCCTCGATGGCAGCTCATCTCAATGATCTGCATGCTTTCCACATTAGGTCAGACAGCCTCCCTGGCTACAACTTTAATAGACAGCTTCCGTCATCTTTATCATCATCATCAAGTGTCACGCTTGGTGGCGTTGACGTTCATTTCTGACACGACAATATCATCTTTGAGGATCTCGGAACTTCAGATGTTCTGTTTTTCCAATTAGTTTTTTATGTTATTCCAGATCTCTCTTCTATCCCCTCCTCCTCCCCCGATCTTTCTCATCATCGTTTACTCTCGATAATACCCTCTTTTCATCATATTTCCGAAAGCCAACATGAGCACATTTACAATGTACTTTCCCTGTCTTCTTGTTATTATAATTCCAAGTGAACGCGCATTGCAGAGTCCTGGTCGTATATCATCGTAAGACTACTTAGCTGTCCAACATAAACATATGAGGGATGTTCAAGTCAAACCGGAACTTTTTTGTAAGGAAAAAGAAATATTTCCAATTAGTCAAAATGCCATTTATTGTTCGTTACAATCGCCTTCAACGTTTATGTACATCCCAGCGTTTAAGTAATGGTCGGAAAACTTCGTCTGAACCAATCTAGGAAAGCGTGTTTCACTTCGTCAGGAATTTTTTTAGCCGTCTAAACAGATGGAAGTCGATTGGAGCGAGGTCTGGGCTGTAAGGTGGATGTGGCAATACCTCCCAGCCGATGTGCTGCAGATAGTGCGGTAAGTCGTGGTGAGGTCGGGCGTTATCTTGCAGGAGCAGGACGCCCTCTGTGACCAAACCAAGCCGGTTTTGCACACCACCCAATATGCGATGATAGTGGCACCACGGGTTTGACGATAAACATGACTGAGGCCAAGCTTGTCCCAGAAAACGATCGCCATCAACTTTACCTGCAGACGCAATTGTCCGAATTGTTGTCGGTGGTGGTGATGTTCCCACTTCTTGGATACTAGTTTTGATTCAAGAGTTTCATGATGCACCCAGGTTTCGTCACATGTAATGATGCACCCAGGTTTCGTCACATGTAATGATGCACCCAGGTTTCGTCACATGTAATGATGCATCCAGGTTTCGTCACAATTAATGATGTGCCCAGGTTTCGTCACATGTAATCATGCGTCCATGTTTCGTCCCATGTAATGATGTGCCCAGGTTTCGTCACATGTAATGATGCGCCCAGATTTCGTCACATGAAATGATGTGCCCAGGTTTCGTCACATGTAATGAAGCGATCAAAAAGCCATGCCTCTCCATGCCAAAACGTCTCATCAATTCAGTTCAGGCGTGAACTCTCCTCCAAAACGTCTCATCAATTCAGTTCAGGCGTGAACTCTCCTCCAAAACGTCCCATCAACTCAATTCAGGCGTGAACTCTCCTCCAAAACGTCCCATCAATTCAGTTCAGGCGTGAACTCTCCTCTGCCTCTAAAAAGCGGAAAACTGTCGTAGCACCCACTGTGCACTATCTTTCGATTGTTAATGAATAATAGTGTTCACCGTACACAGAGAAAGACTTGCCTCTTGTGCAATTTCGCGACAGGTTATGCGTCGATTTTCCAGGAATACGGCGTTCTACTATCTGGAAATTCACAGGAATGACCGTGGTGGGTTAAGAGCCAGAATTTTCACTCACGGATGTACGGCCTTCTCTAAAACGTTTACACCATTCAAATGTCTTACTGCGACAGTGTCTCATCACCTTATTGTGGTTGCAGTCTTCTGTCAATTTCCGCACGGTTCACGCCTTCTTTCATAATAAACTTCATCACAACAGTGATTCCCTCCATTGTGTTTATCTGTCACGTGATTGTCTCATGACAAGTTGTCCACCAAGCAGTGATATAACATAAGTGCCCATAACGAATGATAGTAGTTCCAGAATGGTATAACTCATTCAGGTAGAACTTGAACAAAAAATCCCGGTTTGATTTGAACGAATCTCGCAGCTTTAAATGTTATGCTGTGTAACGTATGCTATTTTGTTCTGTGTCACCATTTTGTGCAGTGAAGGCGTACCTAAGGATAAATAGTGACCCCTCCCCCCCCCCAACCGCCCCCCCCCCTCCCCCCGCCCTAAAAACATTATTACCTCACAAAATTAACGGTCTACAAATTATTTAAAAGGAAAAGAAACAGGAAAGAACATGTTTTATATTATTGATCTGAGAAGACCAGTATCTCATTTATAATCGGTGTTCTCTCTTGTCGTGTTTTGATTAGTTAGTTATTTTCGCTTGTATTGATCTTTGTCGATGACTAAGGTCCTTTGGTTGTAATGTCTTTGTTATTTAATTTTCTTTTGTTTTTTTGTGTGTTTTTTTTGGTGCCCACAATGTTGCCGGGTCAACTGGGTTTATTTTCGACATTTGATATTCAGTTCCACTAAAGCCTCTATGACCGTTCCACTAGGGCAGCATACTCTCAATTCATCGGTACAAATTGTACCTACCCTCCCTCCATTCCACGCTGGCCCTTATGGCCTACAACAGCGCACCCCAACATTACTACGCCACTGTATGTAGCACACACACTTCAAGTTACAATTGACTTTCGTAATTTCTATCCTTTTTTCAGCTTGCTCTCCGGAATTTTAACAATTGTATTCCTTTGTTTGCTGCTTCTGACGTTCGTGTTTTTAATTTGCAAAAGCCGTTTTCACAAAACTCGAGTGCAGCAACCCCACCCAGCCCCCCCCCCCCCCCCGCACCCTACTCCCTCCTCCCCTGACCTCTCTCTCCCTATTACAATCAGAAGATATTCATGACGTCTGCGATATTCCAAATGAGTTCCTCTTTTTGGTAACAGCGGACAGGCTCAGAGGTGAGCCCCTATCGATGCGGCTGACCCAGCTTTCTCAGCGCGTGACCTGTGCTGTGTCATGCAAATAAGGGCTTTGTTTGTGGCCAGACCCGCACGTGGATACAGTCGCATCTTCAGCGAGACATCACCGGACAGCTCCGATCACGTGGTGACTGTCAGCCTTCCGATGCTGTGAAAGTTAGGGGTCGTCCATGGAATATCTGAACTGGGGAGGGAATGCTAGCATTACAGTACAGTGGTCCCTAGCACTGTGCTTGCGGGCGAAGTGCGGCCCACAACTGGGTGACTAGTACTGCGATGTTTGAATTTATATTTCCCTCAAATAGCGCTCCACTGTCTGTGCCCTTTTTCCGTCCACCAGGAATATAGGACCACCTACAGTTGGCTTCCGTTAGAACGTTTGTGCCAAAGCACTTTGCGTATTTGTGCCATAATGGTTTCTTTAGACAATTGTTTCACACACAGAGGCTGTTAGCCTCTTGCACAGCCCTCTTTGGACGTCTTTTACAACATTCATGGTAGAGCAGTGGTTCTATTCTCTCTTTTCTCACCAGTACTACTGGTTTGTTTATCACTTCAATTCACCGTAAAAGACGAAAATAGGATTGAACATGGCGCTGGCACCCTCATCATGTAAAGTTAAACTCATGACACCATCACGGAAAGTGCTTGAATACAGGCTTCCTTTAAACAGGTGACTTTTAGTAGTGGCCATATGCTTCACCTCGAGCGAATAAGTTAACCATCAATCGATATCAGAAAAGAAAGTCTTTTTCTTCTTCTTCATCTTCTTCTTCCTCTTCTTCTTCGTTCGCTTCCAGACGTCAACTTGAATATATCTAAAGGCCGCAGTGGTTAGCCTGAGGCTGTCCCCATAGAGCTTGTCAAGGAATGGCATGCGAGATGGCCACACGTGCTTCCTCTGGTCATCTTGGACACTTTTGTAGATGGCCACACGTGCTTCCTCTGGTCATCTTGGACAGTTTTGTAGATGGCCACACGTGCTTCCTCTGGTCATCTTGGACACTTTTGTAGATAGCCACACGTGCTTCCTCTGGTCATCGTATCTTGGACCCTTTTGTAGATGGCCACACGTGCTTCTTCTGCTCATCGTGGACACTTTTGTAGATGGCCACACGTGCTTCCTCTGGTCATCTTGGACACTTTTGTAGATGGCCACACGTGCTTCCTCTGATCATCGTATCTTTGACACATTTGTAGATGGCCACACGTGCTTCCTCTGGTCATCTTGGACTCTTTTGTAGATGGCCACACGTGCTTCCTCTGGTCATCGTATCTTGGACACTTTTGTAGATGGCCACACGTGCTTCCTCTGCTCATCTTGGACACTTTTGTAGATGGCCACACGTGCTTCCTCTGGTCATATTGGACACTTTTGTAGATGGCCACACGGGCTTCCTCTGGTCATCTTGGACACTTTTGTAGATGGCCACACGTGCTTCCTCTGGTCATCTTGGACACTTTTGTAGATGGCCACACGTGCTTCCTCTGGTCATCTTGGACACTTTTGTAGATGGCCACACGTGCTTCCTCTGGTCATCTTGGACACTTTTGTAGATGGCCACACGTGCTTCCTCTGGTCATCTTGGACACTTTTGTAGATGGCCACACGTGCTTCCTCTGGTCATCTTGGACACTTTTGTAGATGGCCACACGTGCTTCCTCTGGTCATCTTGGAGACTTTTGTAGATGGCCACACGTGCTTCCTCTGGTCATCGTATCTTGGACCCTTTTGTAGATGGCCACACGTGCTTCCTCTGGTCATCTTGGACACTTTTGTAGATGGCCACACGTGCTTCCTCTGGTCATCGTATCGTGGACACTTTTGTAGACGGCCACACGTGCTTCCTCTGGTCATCTTGGACACTTTTGTAGATGGCCACACGTGCTTCCTCTGGTCATCTTGGAGACTTTTGTAGATGGCCACACGTGCTTCCTCTGGTCATCTTGGACACTTTTGTAGATGGCCACACGTGCTTCCTCTGGTCATCTTGGACACTTTTGTAGATGGCCACACGTGCTTCCTCTGGTCATCTTGGACACTTTTGTAGAAGATGCTCGGCAGCCATTTTGGCAGCGCCACAGACACATTCATCAGTAGGCCTATTCATAGTTTGTTGAACAGGAAGTATCTCAGTCTGTTGTGGCCTGTGTGGAGTCTGAAGATTACTACCTGCTCACCTCTGTTAAGTTTGTAATATGCGTTATTTGGTTGATGACATGTGTGCTATGCTGTCCTGTCCTGTTCTTCCTGTGTCTACACCGGGTAAACCTACTGGCCTCTTCCTAAGTTACACCTGTATCATGTTGAGGTAGCTTTTCACGTTCTCTTGACAGTCTGTCAGCCTCTTCACTATAGACAATATTGCAATGGGATAAATCCAATGTGCCACAACTCTCTTAAACCAGTGATATAGTTTCAAGAGTATCACTTTGAGTTCCTCTAGGTCTGTATTTCTCTGGCTCCCCAGTGACAGTGCGTCTGTGAAGAGGGCCACGTCTCTCTGTAGTTTCGTCTGTCGTTTCTGCTGCAGTTTGCAAGGTCTTTGCCTCTGCTCTAAAGTTACTTGAAAATGTCCTAGTCGCCACTGCCTTGCTGGACTGTGTTTAGGTTTAGGAAGATCCCCCCCCCCCCCCCCACTTTATTCTCTGCTGCATTTGATGCCGATTAATCTGTATATACGTGGGTCCAGTTGTTTGGTTGCTTGGGTATTGATTCTCTATGTGTTTTACGGAAAAAATATATAAATGTCAGTGAGTCAGATGAGTTGATTAGCCATCTATGTCTGACTCAATCACACTGACAACTGGTGGAGCATTATTTTGCTCATTCGACAGATTAGGTACCAAATGGCTGAAAAAAGTTAAAATCGGTAAAAGTCGAAGCACAGCCTTTATTTAGCTTAAACTTTCATTAAAGCCTTTCCCCAAAACAACAAAATTATCGAAAATAACTAACGACGGATTCCCTGCGAATGTGTTCAACGCCAAAATAAACCGAAATAAACAGAATAACTCACATACAGACATCAGTAAACAATAGCCAGATCAAATATGACCGTACTATTATTATTTTGTAAGTAGGTCATGTATGTATAGAGACAGTAGAGTTCTTAGTGTTGGTGATTCAAGATGTTTCTAGATGTGGAACACACGATACGACCATTGCATTGGTCTTCAATGCCGCACAGAGAACACTTTCGCCATCTTACCAATTCAATTGTGCTTCTTTCTGATAATTTGATATACAGTGAGGTAACGTTTTTACTTTAGTTTAATACTTTATTCTTTTACTTTACATTTGTGTTATGTGTAGTGCCAGATGGAGCTGGTTTTCCTTGTCAATTCGAACCTAATTGGTTCTTTTAACTTTTTTCCTACTCTTAGAATCCACTATTTGTTTTTCTTCAATATGCTGTAAATGACTTCATTAAAATGAGATAGATAGAAGAGAATAAATGATTTTGTTAATTTAATCCCAAAAATGAGAAGTCATAATCCGTTTAATCACACAGATGTGCAATAACAATACGTTTAATCACACAGATGTGCAATCATAATACGTTTAATCACACAGATGTGCAATCACTACGTTTAATCACGCAGATGTGCAATCATAATACGTTTAATCACATAGATAAACAATCATAATATGTTTAATGACACAGATGTGCAATCATAATATGTTTAATCCCAAAAATGAGTAGTCTTAATCTGTGTAATCACAACTATAAGAGATCCAATACCTACACATTCTTGTTTTTCATTTCAAAGACTGATCGACTGAAGAAACAAGCGTGAACGATGGGCTGATATTAAACATAGGAGCAAGGAAGTGATAGTCAAACTGTATGAAGCATTAGTTAGGCCAAGATTGGAGAACTGTGTACAGGTGTGGAGTCCTTATCGTAGAGGAGATATAAACATGCTGGAAAGAATACCATGAAGAGCGACAAAACTGATAGTGGGATACCAGAATTGCAGTTTTGAGGAAAGACTCTGAAAAACCGGCCTACAGTGTCAAGAAAAGAGAAGAAATCGAGGTGACTTAATGCAGGTTTATAAGATAATCAACAAAAAAGGATAAATTAGACTATAACATGTTTTGTTTCAAAATGCAACGATCTACAAGAACAAGAGAGCACTGCTACAAATTAAATAAAGAAAGGTCCAGATTGGATATTAGGAAATATGTTTGTTAGTCAGAAAATGGTGAATGCTTGGAATGCATTGCCACGGGAAATAGTGAAGGCAGAGTAAATTAATGCATTCAATAATAGCTTGGATGCACATAGTTTTTGGAGCAAGAAAATGTAAATGAAACTGGTTGCATACAGACTTCTCAGAGTCTTCTAACACCAGTATAAAAACGTTAAGTTAAGATGAAATAGGGAAATAATAACGGAATTAGGAAAAACAAATACTGATACTTTCTAACCAACGAAAGATGAAAGTGTACAGACTAAAAGTTCGCTCGTATAATGTTTATATATGCTGGTGTTGTTATTAGCGAACTTTGACCTTGTGTTGACAACATTGAAGCTTCCAAACCTTAGATCGAGATGTTTATTCCAGGTGTCGGCTAACTGCGGCCCGTCCCATTTTTCTTTTACAGACCGCAGGCTAAAAATGGATTTTATATTTTCAATCTTTTTTCCATTTCAAAGTACGCCCAATAACGTAACGGCCGACTGTCGATATAAGGAGTTCAGAGAAAGATAAAGCAACGGCCGACTGTCGATATAAGGAGTTCAGAGAAAGATAACGGAACGGCCGACTGTCGATATAAGGAGTTCAGAGAAAGATAAAGGAACGGCCGACTGTCGATATAAGGAGTTCAGAGAAAGATAAAGGAACGGCCGACTGTCGATATAAGGAGTTCAGAGAAAGATAAAGGAACGGCCGACTGTCGATATAAGGAGTTCAGAGAAAGATAAAGGAACGGCCGACTGTCGATATAAGGAGTTCAGAGAAAGATAAAGCAACGGCCGACTGTCGATATAAGGAGTTCAGAGAAAGATAAAGGAACGGCCGACTGTCGATATAAGGAGTTCAGAGAAAGATAAAGCAACGGCCGACTGTCGATATAAGGAGTTCAGAGAAAGATAAAGCAACGGCCGACTGTCGATATAAGGAGTTCAGAGAAAGATAACGCGTGGCGCTCCGTATTTTCAAGTGATGAACATTTGCAATCAATTTTGATGATAGACAATACTAACTATGTACCAAAATTTGGTGAAATGTTATCTAAAAATAGGAAACATTCTTCTCATTAGTAGAGCTGTATTTCAAACAATTGTAGTCTGCTTGTAATTATTAATATGTTGATTATTATTTATTATTATTACGTAACATTTGCTCAATAAATGTGAAAACATCATATATTTATTTTCCGCCCCAATTGCCTTTTCCCATTTGAATTCAAATCCCACGAAGGTCTGATTATATTCATCGACTTATCTCTGAGGACATTTCCTATCAATCGTCACGATCTCTTCTTAATGCTCTGGTGTATTTGCTGTTGTGCTGTTGTTGCCACAGATCAGTGATTGTAATCACCGCTAGTTATGTACTGTGAGGTATAGGACATCTGGCGTATCACGTGTACAGTCTCTGTGATAAGTGTGTGATAAGTGTGTGATGAATGACAAGTTTCCGGCCTCGATGTATGTGATGACAAGTTTCCAGTCGTGATATGTGTGATACGTGACAAGTTTCCAGTCTGGATTTGTGTGATAAGTGACAAGTTTCCAGCCTGGATGTGTGTGATGACAAGTTTCCAGTCGTGATATGTGTGATACGTGACAAGTTTCCAGTCTGGATTTGTGTGATAAGTGACAAGTTTCCAGTCTGGATTTGTGTGATAACAGGTTTCTGGTCTGGACATGTATGATGACAAGTTTCTAGTCTGGATGTGTGTAATAAGTGACAATTTGCCGACCTGGATGTATGTGATGATAAGTTTCCGGCCTGGATGTATGTGATGACAAGTTTCCGGCCTGGATGTATGTGATGACAAGTTTCCGGCCTGGATGTGTGTGATGACAAGTTTCCGACCTGGATGTATGTGATGACAAGTTCCCGAACCGTGTAGCGATGTCAACATTACGTTGTGGCTATTGTGGGGGACACTACAAAAATACCTCGTTATTTGATATCATTTTTTAGCTACTCTAAAATATAACTTTGGAGCAGAGTGATCATTCGCTCGAGTGTTACCTGGGCCCAAAATCGGGCAAAGAATAGTAACATTGAAACGTGCAATCATGTCGCAGGATGTCATTAATGTAGGTTGAACACGGGGTTATCTTCCCCAACCAGCAGTAAATGTACGTAACAATAACAAACAAATATAGTATGTTCAACGCTTGCTCACTTGACATGCATTCGTTGAAGTCTTAAACTCCACAGGGAGCTGTGTTATGATTGACTGATGAGTCTTCTCAATAACACAAAACGTTTGTCGTGTCTACACCTGAGGAATAGCATACACCACAGAAACCCCTACATCGTGGTGGGGCCAGGGACACAGGGGCTGTTTTTAGTGTTTATTGGTTGTTATTTGATGGCCTGGCTAGGACGTTAAACAGTATGGTCTGGCTAGGACGTTAAACACAGACCCAGAGAAATGCTTTTTTTGTGAGGCATTCATAAGGCGAATGATGAGATTCGTGCGTTGCCAGTGGAAACTGGTCCAAACAGCTACTGTCTTTCGGAAGTGATGATCTGTTGGGAAGGTGTTTGTATCATTCTGGGTGGAAAGCTAAGAGTACCACCAGGGTAAGGTGAAGCATAGTGATCAAATCCTCCCCCCACCCCCACCCTTTCTCTCTGGTCCTTGTCGCGCTTCTAGAAACAGGCTGTGCAACAGCAGTCTGACCAACAAAGTAAGACTTAATTGGGATCCGTGTCGTGATTAGCTAATCGAGAAGCCTCGAATTACACTACAGCCAGGAGAACTCAGCATCCCCCTCTCAATTATATCTTGAGATGTAAAAAGAGTCACTGTGACCCACCACTACAGAGTACCTTCTATCAACAATACGATCCATCCAAGGTTGGTCAAGTGGATTTCGGGAGTTCTACTCTATGACTTGGCTCACTGAGTATCTATTAGCTATGAAATATCCGTCATTTCTATATAATCACAAAACTCTTTTAAGTCTTCGGTTCTCATCGTGTTAAGTTCACAATCTTCGTTATGACTACCTGCACATATACTCTACATACGTCAACACCAGGAAGACGGCTGATGCGTATCACGTGACCATTACAACCAATCATGTTAGACGTCACATCTGATATTCTGGAGATTTAACTTGAAGAGAGTATCACAGCCAGCATTTGAGGGACCTCCTACAGCATCTGAGGGACCTCTTACAACATTTGAGTCACCTCCTACAACATCTGAGGGACCTCTCACAACATCTGAGGGACCTCCTACAACATTTGAGTCACCTCCTACAACATCTGAGGGACCTCCTACAACATCTGAGGGACCTCCTACAACATCTGAGGGACCTCCTACAACATGTAAGTGACCTCCTACAACATTTGTGTACCTACTACAACATTTGAATGGCTTCCTACAACATTTGAATGACCTCCTACAACATTTGAGTGACCTCCTACAACATTTGAGTGACCTCCTACAACATTTGTGTGTCCTCCTACAACAGTTCAGTAATCTCCTACAACACTTGAGTGGCCTCCTACAACATTTGAGTGACCTCCTTCAACAGTTGAGTGACCTCCTACAACATTTGAGTGACCTCCTACAACAGTTGAGTGACCTCCTACAACATTTGCATGACCTCCTACAACATCTGTGTGACCTCCTACAACATTTGCATGACCTCCTACAACATTTGTGTGACCTCCTACAACATTTAAGTGACCTACCACAACATTCGCATATCCGTTATCATCTATGAGAGGGCATCAATAAAAGCCATCCTTAAATGTCTGGCATATTTAACTCTCCTCTACTCATGTCCACCTTTGTCCACTTTTGATTGACCTTCCCCAATGTCCCCTTTTGGTTGACTCTCCCGAATGTCCACCACCGTCCAGAGTTGATTGATCGCCTCTTCTATTGTAAACGTCCACTTCACACAGCCTTGATCGAACACTCAAGCTCAAATATCCGAATGTCCCACCTTTACCGTAAGACTTAGTTTAGTTCTCAGTAATGGAAGTAAACGCTGTTATAATAGTTTCACAGAAAATGAAATTCCACAATCCTGTGATGGCTGTCAAAATTAATTGTTGTTGTTGTAGTTGTTGTTGTTGTAAATGTCCACAATGAGTAAGTTCACTGTTTTGTGTGCCCGGAAAATAATGTAAAGTGGCGGGTTGTAGTAGCTGTCCTCACATAAAGTGGCGGGTTGCAGTAGCTGTCCTCGCATAAAGCGGCGGGTTGTAGTAGCTGTCCTCACATAAAGCAGGGTTGTAGTAGCTGTCCTCACTTAAAGCGGCGGGTTGTAGTAGCTGTCCTCACATGAAGCAGGGTTGCAGTAGCTGTCCTCGCATAAAGTGGCGGGTTGCAGTAGCTGTCCTCACATAAAGCAGGGTTGCAGTAGCTGTCCTCGCATAAAGTGGCGGGTTGCAGTAGCTGTCCTCACATAAAGCAGGGTTGTGGTAGATGTCCTCACTTAAAGCGGCGGGTTGCAGTAGCTGTCCTCACATAAAGCAGGGTTGTGGTAGATGTCCTCACTTAAAGCGGCGGGTTGCAGTAGCTGTCCTCACATAAAGCAGGGTTGTGGTAGATGTCCTCACTTAAAGCGGCGGGTTGCAGTAGCTGTCCTCACATAAAGTGGCGGGTTGCAGTAGCTGTCCTCACATAAAGCAGGGTTGTAATAGCTGTCCTCACATAAAGTTGCGGGTTGCAGTAGCTGCCCTCACATAAAGTGGCGGGTTGCAGTAGCTGTCCTCACATAAAGTTGCGGGTTGCAGTAGCTGTCCTCGCATAAAATTGCGGGCTGCAGTAGCTGTCCTCACAAAAAGTTGCGGGCTGCAGTAGATGTCCTCACATACCAAGCGTGCTGATGAATGTTGACCGGGGTCCTCCCGATGGCTGTGCAATGCATGGCTTTATTTACAATGGGCATGACGTCCACAGACAGATTGGTTAGACTAACAGCCGATTTCCAAGGAGAACTTCAATGAAGGCGAGATGGGGGTCTTGACAAGCATATCTTCCCTGTCCCTGACTAACATTGTCCGATCAGTATGTTGCGCCTGACCCTGACTAACATTGTCCGATCAGTATGTTGTGCCTGACCCTGACTAACATTGTCCGATCAGTATGTTGTGCCTGACCCTGACTTACATTGTCCGATCAGTATGTTGTGGCTGTCGTCAGCTGACGACTGCGCTCTAATGAGCAACTCAGAACTGAACATGCTGGTTGGAATGGACCAGTTCTCTGCCGCATGCAAAAATTTTGGCCTGACCATAAATGCCAAAAAAACAGAGGTCATGTACCAACCAGCACCAGGCATGCCGTACACAAAACCAGAGACTACAGTCAGCGGGCAGACGTTGAATGCCGTAGACAAATTCACATATCTGGGCAGCACGCTGTCGAGATCTGTCAGCCTAGACGATGAGGTGGCAAGCAGAATAGCAAAGGCCAGCACAGCCTTTGGTAGAATGCGCTCGATGGTCTGGGCACGTCGTGGTATCAGCGTCAAGACCAAACTCAAAGTCTACCGTGCAACCATCATTCCAACCCTACTATACGCTTGCGAAAGCTGGACTGTATACTCTGGACATGCAAGGAGGTTAAACCACTTCCACACAGGTTGCCTGAGGCGAATATTCCACATCCGATGGCAAGATCGTGTCACTGACATCGAGGTTCTCTCGAGGGCTAACATGCCCAGCATCCATGCACTGCTAGAAAAAGCACGACTAGGATGGGCCGGACACCTCGTCCGTATGTCAGACGAGCGGCTCCCAAAGAAGCTTCTCTACGGCGAGCTGAGAGAGGGATGGCGCGAGAGAGGGCGCCCAAAGAAACGTTTTAAAGACGGTCTGAAGGACTCACTAAAAAGTTGCCAGATAGACATCGACACATGGGAATGTCTTGCGCAAAACAGATCTGACTGGAGAAGCGCAGTCAAATCGGGTGTAGCTGCCGGTGAAGATGACCGTGTTGTGAAAGCCCAGAACAGACGAGAGACGCGGAAATCCCGAGCAGCGGGAACACCATCCCCTTCTACAAACCTCGTGTGCCCGATATGTAGCAGACATTTTCGTGCTCGCATTGGCCTGTTCAGCCACATGCGCACCCACACCCAACAGGGAAATCTGTGACAAGGATGATGTCGGCGGTCCTCATCGACAACGATGGACAGCTATTATATGTTGTGCCTGACCCTGACTTACATTATCCGATTAGTATGTTTTGCATGACAAGATGTGTGTCTGCCCCCTCCCCCACCCCACAACAGTTAATATGCTATTAAAGTTGTTCGGTCCAGATAACAGAAGCATAGAATGACATCTTGGAATTCGAGATTAGAGTCTAGACAAATTTGAAGGACTGTCAAGAGTGACACAATGCGAATGTTTATTTTCGTTTAGCTGCAGCTTTCAAGGACAAGACGGTTTGTTCCTCTTGATGGATTTATAGGTGAGCGAGATAGGCCACGTGCACAGGTCGCCTCCCCCCCCCCCCCTTTCGTCCTCCTTCAACCTCCCCACCCCCCCCCCCCCACCCCAACCCCTAAGAAAACAGTTATTTATCAGTCCTGTAGAAGAGTCGACGTCATCTGCACATACCGAACAACGCAGTCTTCCCAAGGTTCCCGTCCTGTGCCCCACGTCGACTTCTCTCCCACCTCTGTTGGATTCTCCTGTCCTAACCAGTGTTTCCCACGCCTACAACACAATGTTGATCTATGTCTTCCAGCTTAGCCGTCACATCTTGTGTCATCCCCTTCCGGCCTGGAGCGCGTGAGCGTACAGCTAAAATCGCGCAATGTGGCCTAATTATTTCGGGAGTTCCCAATTCTGTGGCATTAGGACCCCAACTTTAATTGACCAAATAAATGATCAAATATGGACATATGAAATCAGACAGGGGACGCCGATCTATCTCCCCATCCGTGAACTAAATATAATATTTCATGGAGCATGGTTGTCCAACTGGGTGGTCTGGTATTTAAATACGGGACATGATCTGTCCTTCTGCTATAGGTCCCACTAAATTGGGACGCCCCCCTTCCCCTCACCTTTCTCACCCAGATCCGACTACAACCCATGACTATACACAGATCTGGCTCACCTGTCGGCGTGGGTCACTTATTTTGTTAAGATGGCACACACGATTTGTCCATCCCGCCTTTGGCCATTCTTACTATATGGCTGAGAGATACGGGGACGTGGAGGAAAGGAGCAACAGAGACACGGAGACTTAGAGACACGGAGAAATGGAAAGATGAAGGCACGAAGACACGTAGGCCTGGAGGCACGGAGAAATAGAGATATGGAGGCACGGAGAAATGGAGAGATGGAGGTACGGAGAAATGGAGAAATGGAGGCAGGGATAAATTGAGAGATGGAGGCACGGATAAATGGAGAGATGGAGGCACGGAGAAATGGAGAGATGGAGACACGGAGAAATGGAGAGATTGAGGCACTGAGACATGGAGGCATGGAGACAAGGAAGCATGGAGATATGGATGCACGGAGAAATGGGGAGATGGAAGAGGTGAACATGGAGACATGGCGAGATGGAAGCGTGGGGCACGGAGACATGGCGAGATGGAAGCGTGGGGCACGGAGACATGGCGACATGCAAGCGTGGGGCACGGAGACATGGAGGCATGGAGACAGGGAAGCATGGAGATATGGATGCACGAATAAATGGGGAGATGGAAGAGGTGAACATGGAGACATGGCGAGATGGAAGCGTGGGGCACGGAGACATGGCGAGATGGAAGCGTGGGGCACGGAGACATGGCGAGATGGAAGCGTGGGGCACGGAGACATGGCGAGATGGAAGCGTGAGGCACGGAGACATGGCGAGATGGAAGTGTGGGGCACGGAGACATGGCGAGATGGAAGCGTGGGGCACGGAGACATGGCAACATTGACACACAGAGACATGGGCACATAGAGATACGTAGACATGGAAGCACAGAGAAATGGAGACACGAATGCACGGAGACCCGGACACACGGAGACAACATGGAGAACCGGAGACACGGAGACCCGGAGACACGGAGACATGGAGACCCGGAGACATGGAGACCCGGAGGCAAATGACCAGAGGTAATGGCAATCATGGATCTATAGGAATGAATAAGTCAACAGCGATTCATCAGGAAAGTGAAGAAAGAAAAAAGTGAAGATGGATAGGGCACACTCTCAGAAAAGCATTGGAAATTATAGCCAAGCACATGCTCGACTGGAACCCACGGGGAAAGATACAAGTGGGAAAGCCAAGAAACACGTTGCGAAGAATGTTAAAGAGAAAGCTAGTTCAGTTGGTTTCTTGTGGGTGGAACTAACAAATATGGCGCAAAATAAGAACCGATCGAAAGTACCTGTTGCGGTCCTATACTCCAACGGGAACGAGGCAGATAAATGAAGATGATAATAATGCTTTGGACTAAACACTAACACAAGGTCGGATTAACGTAGAATCTTCGAAACTTTTGGCATAAAAGAAGTCACGAAATTGTAACCATTGTTACATACGTGTATACATACAAAACACAACAGGTGTAAAATAACTATTTAGAAATGATTTGTGTAATACCAGCAGTCTCTTAGCAGCAGTGTCAGGTTTAGGGTTTAGCAAAGCAAGGTGTAGCTAGCTTAAGGTCTCGCAAAACCTTTCAATCATTGTCAAGCTCCTTTTTCAGCTCCAGGTCTCCAGCTTGGAAAATTTGGCGGTTTCGGGGGTGACCACAGTGCTATTAAATAATGGAGGGTCATGTTTCTTTTATAGTTTTGAGACCTTGGGGGTGAATATATTTAAACATAGTTCCTCCAAGATTTATGTAACATAGTTTTGAGACCTTGGGGTGAATATATTTAAACATAGTTCCTCCAAGATTTATATAGCATAGGGTCTCACAAGTCGAAATCCAGCACTGCATATGCGGCACTGATTAGACGGCACTGAATAAACGGCACTGAATAGACGGCACTGAATAAACGGCACTGAATAGACGGCACTGAATAAACGGCACTGCATAGGAGACAATGTCGATGGGAATGAAACGTCTCCGTTTTCAGTTTAATATATCCCATTTTGTCTATGCCTTTCCTTCTGTAACAGTCAGGTACCCATTTACAGCTGGGTTGACAGGAACTTTTGGAGACTTATTTTTTTTCTCTTTATAATTCGTTCGTCTTGTATTTTAATGATGGGTGAGCAGTGTTTTACGCCTTTTGGTACAGAGCATCGGAATTCAGAATATATTTTGTCAATTGGTTCGTGTTCCACAGGGACACGAACTTACTGATTTATGAATTCGAAAACATTGTAGCTTGGTTTGTAACTCTTCCCGCAAACACTTTGCTGCGTCGTCCCAAAATACGGAATTGAATCCTGCACCTTTGCCGCGTTAACCCAGTGTTCTGGCAGCGCTATAGCCACTATGCTGCTCAGACTGTCAGAAACACACCCAACTCTAAATCTAAAGTAAGCCTTGTCAGAAATGACGATGCTGTGGCAAAACTGTCAATCAATTAATCATTCGTAGGGGGTGAAGCACTATTAGCCACGGTGACGTCACTCAGAAGCAACTTATTCTAACATTGTCCACTGAGAAACCTAATTCGCTTCCACTTCAGACTTCCAGGTATGTTTTGGTCTTCCTCTTCGTCTCTTTCCCAGTGAATGCTACCCTTATCCTTCACCGATGTATGACCAATTCAGCCCCGACACCTCTGCATTATCTTTCCCGCAGTCAGCCCCCGGCAAGACCTGTGCCACATATGTATCTTAGTAACTTGTTCATACCATTCAAACCCACTATTCTCTGTGGGGGGAAACACTTTATGACCGTCTGAACCCAACTGGATATCTCTAGGCGTCAGATCACAATAATATACAATTATTTAAAAAGGCTTTGTTCGCTGGTTTTGTGCTATATAAAGCGCTGTCACTCAAAGACATTAGATCCAGACGTGGGCCATAGTATTTCTCTGTCCCAATGTAGAAGCAGGCGTCCCTCACTGTTGAGGCAAGAATAGGTTCAATGCACACCCCTGCATGTCTTCATATGCGACTAAAGAGAGTTGTGCATATTGAAAGCAACCGATTATTGTAAAGCAGATTGTTATAGAAACCAGCATTTATTGAATGCACAAATTGTTTTGATACCAGCTTCCTCAGTAGAGAACAATCGCGAAAATAAGAGAGCGAAATTGGAACAAGAAGACGAAGACGTATCCGCTAGACTGATGTACAGTTTGTGTTTGCTCAAGGACTTATGGAAGCTGATTTAAATCTATCCTATTAAAGCCAATCTCCGCTATAAGTCCTCAGCAGTTCTGTGCCCTGGTTTGGCTGATTCCGACAGGGAAACTGGTTCACAAACTGGGCGTAATTCAATTATGAACTCCATTAGTGCATTGAGAATTTGCCAGATTCCAAGACAGACCTGACCAGGTGGATGCTGCAGATAGAATCTTCAATTTGACCTACATATGGTTCAAATTGACTGGGAACCTCCCAAATGGGATCTGTTTGTGAGCAGAATTCTGTACAAGTTGTGTACACGTGTTGTAATTCTCCTATCGTTAGATGGAACAACCCTGGTCTGGGAAAATGGTTTTTTTGTATTGAACGATCAAGTCATGGATGGGTTGATGCTCTGGTCCGGCCTTGACTTTCATTGTTTGTATTGTTCAATTATAATGTCATGTTATTGTATTATGAGTCATATTGTAGAAAGGCGCGAATGGGTGATTGGTTTCGGCAAGGAGGACAGCGGATCGAATATCCGCTAAGGCATATGTTATTGTTCTTAACATTGCAACGCGGTGACAGCAGTAGCGTTGCGGCCTGTAGACCTAGCCTATAAAACTTGCCGACTACCCCAGCAGTGGGTATAAAGTTAGGGGACAGCTTGATGTTGTATAATGTTGTGATATATCTTATGATATGTGTTATGGTATAAGTTATGATATAAGTTATGATATAAGTTATGATATAAGTTATGATATTAGTTATGATAAAAGTTATGATATTAGTTATGATATAAGTTATGATATTAGTTATGATATAAGTTTTGATATTAGTTATGATATTAGTTATGATATGTGTTATTATATATGTTATGATATATGTTATGTCTGTTATTCTATAAGTTATGATATATGTTTGTGCCGAAGACGGATGTGTCAGACCGAAAGGAGCAAATATCGCAGTCAAACTGTTAACTAGCGACAAGTCGCAATCCGTTCTCCGGACTACATCCTACTACTTATGAGAAGAGGTGGTTTGGAGCACATTGTGACAACTGGAAAGATAACAGGAAAGAGAGACAGAGGGAGGCCAATAGAAGATGCCGGACAGCCTGAGAGAATGACACGAGCGACAATCAGAGTTGGTAAATGTGGTAGAAGAGGGGTAGGTCCATGATTACCACGGCGCCTACTGAAGCCCAGCACACACTCGGGAAGACACACATTCAAAATAAGAACATGTTACCACGCTTCTCAATACACCGATCGATCAATGAAACCATTTACTGGCCCCTGTAGAGTACAGGTCTTAACAAATAACACTAGGTCTTCCTGGCATAGGCCATATTAACTTAACTTAACTTAACGTAACTTAACTTAACGTCTTTATAATGGCTTAGAAGACTGCATAGCTGGTATACAACCAGTTTCTGTTATATTGACTCGATCTAAAAATACCTATGTACATCCAATCTATTCTTGAAAGCATTAATTCATATTTCCTATGGCAGTGCATTCCAAGCATTCGCCACTCTCTGACTGAAAAATATTTCCTGGTATGTAATCTTGAACTTTTCTTAATTAATTTGTAACTATGCCCTCTTGTTCCTGTAGGCAGCTGTAATAAAACTAAAACTGGTTGCAGTCTAACTTGTCCGTTCCTTTGATTATCTTATAAACCTGCATTAAGTAACCTCGAATCCTTTTCTTTTCAAGATACAGCAGGCCAGTTTTCTTAATTCATAACTGGACTTTTGGAATCTTGCTCTGTTTTGTCGCTCTTCTTTGTATCCTTTCTAGTGTGCTTATATCTCCTCTACGATAAGGACTCAACACCTGTACACAGTACTCTTTTTTTACAGTTTGACAATCACGTCCTTGCTCCCATGTTTAATTTTTTTTTTATCATACACAACATTGCATTTGCCTTTTTCACTGCTACCTGGACCTGCTCACTCACCTTACCTGTATGATCTTCTATAACCCCTAGGTACTTTTCTTTATTTTTTATCATTCTAATATTGTTGTCTCCGGCTCTGTAATTATGTACCATATTGGATCCACCCATGTGGTCGACTGCACATTTATCTCCATTAAACTCCATTTGCCAAACCAATCCACGTTTTTCCAGCCTCTTCTATATGTGTGTCAAGCTCTCTCTGACATGAATAAGTAGACGTGCTTCTACTTCTCTTGCTTCTGTGGTTCCAGGACACAGACTGCCTTGTAATACTATCAGCTGGTTTCCTGCTATCAACTTGTTCTCCGCTATGTTCAGTCTTCTTCTTCTTCTGCGTACGCAGTCAGACAGTAACCATTATTTTTTCGAAAAAAGCGGCGGTCATCCTGAGGCTGTCGCCACTGCCATAGAGCTTGTCTTGCAGTTCCACTGGTGATGGCCACATCTGCTCTGTCTGATCCTCGTATGTCGGGCAGTTCTGCAGCAGATGTTCAGTGGTCATTTTACCAGTACCGCACGGGCATTCGTCGGTACACCCTATCTTCAATTTGTTGAATAGGTGGTACCTCAGTCTGTTGTGGCCAGTGCGAAGTCTGAAGACAACGACCTGGTCTCTTCGGTTCAACTGGTAATAGGCATCGTTTTTGGTGTAACCAGTATGTTCGGTTTCCCATTTGGTCATGTATCTGGCTTTGATAAGCCGTTTTGACTCTTCGTACGTCATACTAGTATCTGTTTGTGGTAGTCTTGCACCTATGTTCAGTCTAATAAAGACTACGGCATGGTTCAGATTCCAGCACAGAACAAAACATGAACGTATTTTATCTATACTCTTTTACCACAATTAGCTTCATCTTTTCCTTCCTCTCTCTTAGCTTCATCTTTTTCCTCCTCTCTCTTAGCTTCATCTATACTCTTTTACCACAATTAGCCTCATCTTTTCCTTCCTCTCTCTTAGCTTCATCTTTTCCCTCCTCTCTCTTAGCTTCATCTATACTCTTTTACCACAATTAGCCTCATCTTTTCCTTCCTCTCTCTTAGCTTCATCTTTTCCCTCCTCTCTCTTAGCTTCATCTATACTCTTTTACCACAATTAGCCTCATCTTTTCCTTCCTCTCTCTTAGCTTCCTCACAAACATCTGCTTACATTGACCTTTCAATAAAATGAGGTCCAGACACAGAAATAATGAGGATAAGGGTTGGGGGAGGTGTGAGGGTGGGTGGAGGGAGGAGGTGAGGCAGAGAGAGAGAGAGAGAGAGAGAGAGAGAGAGAGAGAGGAGTTGAATAGTCAGGCAGAGATCAAACTACAAACTCTTTGCATTAATTATTATGTCACTTTATCCGGAAGTGATCCTCACACCGAACGGAAGACCTTGTCTCCAGGGACTCTCCCTCGGATCTCAACCATTATTTTGCCTTTCAGCTTCCCACCCATCCGTTCAAGACAATTGGAGGTGGGGGAGGGGAGGGGGGGGAGAGAACGCATCTAAGGAATGCTCGGTATTACTGGAACAGGCGGAGGAGAATAAGAGGGAAACTATTAATTTGGGCTCCCATGATGCTTAGGTACAGGGGAGAGATTGTGAGTTACGGGCCCTGCAGCCAGTCCCAACAGACGAGTGCATGACCTTGGGGGGAGGTAATCCTGTATCTCTGCTCAGTTCGTAATGACATTAACACGTACGTTTTATTATAACGTCAGACTAACAACTTAACTGAAGCCAACGTTACGGGCAAAGCGTCTTTGTCGGTGGCAAAGATTAACGCAAATGATAAGACATAACAAAGTGTGGTATGTTCTTGTCACTAGCAGATGAGCAGCTCGTCGGTTGAACTGCACAGTGGTTAAAGCTGTGGCTTGTTGGGTCAGATGTATCGGGTTCAGTCATTGAGCTAGGAAATCGTCCAATCTATCCAGTAGTAAATGGATGCTTGACATAAATGCAGCGAGGAAGGGAACTTTTTCGCCCTAACAACCAAACAGCTGTGTCTAGTGCATGAAACGAGAACAATTTTTTTTTTTGCGTTCACCTTATTTCGTTATCCCCGAGGCGGTGTGCGTTGCACTGTGGTTTTTATTTTGCACCTGTCGGCCCAGTGCATCCGACTTCAACATACATTTTATGTAAGCGTCTGCTTCGTCCTGCATTTTCTTCGGGTTTTCTTCTCCGGGGTAACGGCCGGTGCTGCGCCATCCCCAAGAACGAAAACCATGAAACGTCATCTTTGACGTCAGTGCCTGACACGTGACGAACATGATGTTTTCACAGCCGGACGTCAGTAAGTCTAAGAATATTCTTCATCGCTCGCCCTAAAATAATTCCATCTCCCTAATAAACCAGGCTGGGTGTGTATGGTTTCTCTTGTGGCCACACGGTTTATCCCGTAATTGAATTGTAGAGTTATGTTGTCATTCAGCACTTTTCACGGAGTCGACAGACATAGAACATATCCCACCGGTATTATCGCATCGGAACGTGTCTGTGTACCGCATTAAATATGTTAAACGGATAATTTGTCAGTCTGAAGGTGGCCTGTTCTCAGTCTGAAGGTGGCCTGTTCTCAGTCTGAAGGTGGCCTGTTCTCAATCTGAAAGTGGCCTGTTCTCAGTCTGACGATGGCGTTCTCAGTCTGAAGGTAGCGTCTCAGTCTGAAAGTGGTCTGTTCTCAGTCTGACGGTGGCTTTCTCAGTCTGAAAGTGGCCTGTTCTCAGTCTGAAAATGGTCTGTTCTCAGTCTGAAGGCGGTGTTCTCAATCTGAAGGTGGCGTTCTCAGTCTGAAAGTGGCCTGTTATCAGTCTGAAGGTGGCGTTCTCAGTCTGAAAGTGGCCTATTCTCAGTCTGAAGGTGGCGTTCTCAGTCTGAAAGTGGCCTGTTCTCAGTCTGAAAGTGGCCTGTTCTCAGTCTGAAAGTGGCCTGTTCTCAGTCTGAAGGTGGTGTTCTCAGTCTGAAGGTGGAATGTTCTCAGTCTGAAGGTGGCCTGTTCTCAGTCTGAAGGTGGCCTGTTCTCAGTCTGAAGGTGGCCTGTCCTCTACCACATACACCTTCCTCTACCACATATACCTCTCTCAACTACATATACTTCCGTCTACCACATATACCTCTCTCAACCACAGATACCTCCCTATACCACATATACCACTCTCAACTACATATACCTCTCTCAACCACAAATAGCTCCCTCTACCACATTTACCTCCCTCCACAACATATCATTCCTTGTAATACATATATCTCTCTAATAACTCTGATGATGTATCTCTGTCCCGTTCTCACCGTATATCCCTCAAACAGTCCCGCCTATTCAATAAAACTAGCGATCCGCCTCTGACTTCTGAAACCGCTATACAGTATATCCCTCAAACGGTCCCACCTATTCAATATAACCAGCGATCCGCCTTTGACTTCTCGAGCCCCTATACAGTCTATCTCTCAAGTAACAGGAGTGACGTTTCTCACTGGTGTGGCGGGCGTTCCCAGAATCTTGTTACTTTACAGATTTCACATTGTGTCTCTCGAGTATCCGTCTGACCAACAACGTTGCCTTCTTACTACCATATTACACTCTCAAAGTTGCCTTCTTACTACCATATATCTCTATCAAAGTTGCCTTATTACTACCATATGTCTCTATCAAAGTTGCCTTCTTACTACCATATGACACTCTCAAAGTTGCCATCTTACTATCATATGTCTCCTCTATCAAAGTTGCCTTTTTACTACAATATCACACTCTCAAAGTTGCCTTCTTACTATCATATGGCCCTTTCAAAGTTGCCTTGTTACTACCATATGTTTCTATCAAAGTTGCCTTCTTACTACCATATGGCCTTCTCGGAGTTGCCTTTTTACTACCATATGTCTCCTCTATAAAAGTTGCCTTCTTACTACCATATGTCTCTATCAAAGTTGCCTTCTTACTACCATATGTCTCTATCAAAGTTGCCTTCTTACTACCATATGTTTCTATCAAAGTTGCCTTGTTACTACCATATGACCCTCTCAAAGTTGCCTTCTTACTACCATATGACCCTATCAGAGCTGCCTTCTTACTACCATATGACCCTCTCAAAGTTGCCTTCTTACTACCATATGTCTCTATCAAAGTTGCCTGCTTACTACCATGTGTCGCTTTCAATGTTGTCTTCTTACTACCATATGACACTCTCAAAGTTCCTTCTTTTTACCATATGTCTCTATCAAAGTTGCCTTCTTACTACCATATGACACTCTCAAAGTTGCCTTCTTACTACCATATGTCTCTATCAAAGTTGTTTTCTTACTACCATATGTCTCCTCTATCAAAGTTGCCTTCTTACTACCATATGACACTCTCAAAGTTGCCTTCTTACTACCATATGTCTCTATCAAAGTTGTTTTCTTACTACCATATGTCTCCTCTATCAAAGTTGCCTTCTTACTACCATATGACACTCTCAAAGTTGCCTTCTTACTACAATATGTCTCTATCAAAGTTGCCTTCTTACTACCATATGTCTCTATCAAAGTTGCCTTCTTACTACCATATGTCTCTATCAAAGTTGTTTTCTTACTACCATATGTCTCTATCAAAGTTGCCTTCTTACTACCATATGACACTCTCAAAGTTGCCTTCTTACTACCATATGTCTCTATCAAAGTTGCCTTCTTACTACCATATGTCTCTATCAAAGTTGTTTTCTTACTACCATATGTCTCCTCTATCAAAGTTGCCTTCTTACTACCATATGACACTCTCAAAGTTGCCTTCTTACTACAATATGGTCCTCTCAAAGTTGCCTTCTTACTACCATATGACACTCTCAAAGTTGCCTCCTTTCTACAATATGTCTCCTCTATCAAAGTTGCCTTCTTACTACAAAATGGTCCTCTCAAAGTTGCCTTCTTACTACCATATGACCCTCTCAAAGTTTCTTTCTTACTACCATATGTCTCTATCAAAGTTGCCTTCTTACTACCATATGTCTCTATCAAAGTTGCCTTCTTACTACCATATGTCTCCTCTATCAAAGTTGCCTTCTTACTACCAAATGACACTCTGAAAGTTGCTTTCTTCCTACTATATGACACTCTTAAAGTAGCCTTTTTACTATCATATGGCCCTCTCAAGAGAACGGCGTGGCTTAGTAGTTAAGTGGCACTGCTCACAATCCAAAGGTGCTGGGTTCGATCCCCATCACAGCACCGATCATTACTCCGGGGAAAAAAACCCTTAGAAAATGTAGGAGGAAGCAGACCCTTACATAAAATGCATGCTGAAGTCGGATGCACTGGGCCAACAGGCGCAAAATAAAAACACAGTGCAACGCACACCGCCTTTTGGATTACAAGAATAAGTCGAACGCAGAAAAAAAAAATATGGACCTCTCAAAGTTGCCTTCTTACTACCATATGACACTCTTAAATTTGCCTTGTTACTACCATAAGTCTCTATAAAAGTTGCCTTCTTACTACCCTATGTCTCCTCTATCAAAGTTGCCTTCTTACTACTATACGACACTCTCAAAGTTGCCTTTCTTACTACCATATGACACTCTCAAAGTTGCTTTCTTACTACTATATGACACTCTTAAAGTAGCCTTTTTACTACCATATGTCTCCTCTATCAAAGTTGCCTTCTTACTACCATATGTCTCTATCAAAGTTGCCTTCTTACTACCATATGTTTCTATCAAAGTTGCCTTCTTACTACCATATGACCCTCTCAAAGCTGCCTTCTTACTACCATTTGACCCTCTCAAAGTTGCCTTCTTACTACCATATGTCTCTATCAAAGTTGCCTTTTTAATACCATCTGACCCTCTCAAAGCTGCGTTCTTACTACGATATGATAATCTCAAAGTTGCCATCTTACTACCATATGACCCTCTTAAAGTTGCTTTCTTACTACCATATGGCCCTCACAAATTTGTCTTCCTACTACCCTTTGGCCCTCTCAAAGCTGCCTTCTTACTACCACATGACACTCTCAAAGTTGCCTTTTTACTACCATATATCTCTATCAAAGTTTCCTGCTTACTACCATGTGTCGCTTTCAATGTTGTCTTCTTACTACCATATGACACTCTCAAAGTTGCCTTCTTACTACAATATGGTCCTCTGAAAGTTGCCTTCTTACTACCATATGACACTCTCAAAGTTCCTTCTTTCTACCATATGTCTCTATCAAAGTTGTTTTCTTACTACCATATGTCTCCTCTATCAAAGTTGCCTTCTTACTACCATATGACACTCTCAAAGTTGCCTTCTTACTACCATATGTCTCTATCAAAGTTGTTTTCTTACTACCATATGTCTCCTCTATCAAAGTTGCCTTCTTACTACCATATGACACTCTCAAAGCTGCCTTCTTACTACCATTTGACCCTCTCAAAGTTGCCTTCTTACTACCATATGTCTCTATCAAAGTTGCCTTTTTAATACCATCTGACCCTCTAAAAGCTGCGTTCTTACTACGATATGATAATCTCAAAGTTGCCATCTTACTACCATATGACCCTCTTAAAGTTGCTTTCTTACTACCATATGGCCCTCACAAATTTGTCTTCCTACTACCCTTTGGCCCTCTCAAAGCTGCCTTCTTACTACCACATGACACTCTCAAAGTTGCCTTGTTACTACTATATATCTCTATCAAAGTTGCCTTATTACTACCACATGTCTCCTCTATCAAAGTTGCCTTCTTACTACTATACGACACTCTCAAAGTTGCCTTTCTTACTACCATATGACACTCTCAAAGTTGCTTTCTTACTACTATAGGACACTCTTAAAGTAGCCTTTTTACTACCATATGTCTCCTCTTTCAAAGTTGCCTTCTTACTACCATATGTCTCTCTCAAAGTTGCCTTCTTACTACTATATGTCTCTATCAAAGTTGCCTTCTTACTGCCAATAGTTTCTATCAAAGTTGCCTTCTTACTACCATATGACCATCTCAAAGTTGCCATCTTACTACCATATGACCCTCTCAAAGCTGCCTTCTTACTACCATATGACCCTCTCAAAGTTGCCTTGTTACTACCATAAGTCTCTATAAAAGTTGCCTTCTTACTATTATATGTCTCCTCTATCAAAGTTGCCTTCTTAATACCATATGACACTCTCAAAGTTGCCTTCTTACTACCATATGACACTCTCAAAGTTGCCTTCTTACTACCATATGACACTCTCAAAGTTGCTTTCTTACTACTATATGACACTCTTAAAGTAGCATTTTTACTATCATATGGCCCTCTCAAGAGAACGACGTGGCTTAGTAGTTAAGTGGCACGGCTCACAATCCGAAGGTGCTGGGTTCGATCCCCATCACAGCACCGATCATTACTCCGGGAAAACAAACCCTTAGACAATGTAGGAGGAAGCAGACCCTTACATAAAATGCATGCTGAAGTCGGATGCACTGGGCCAACAGGCGCAAAATAAAAACACAGTAAACGCACACCGCCTTGTGGATTACAAAAATAAGTCGAACGCAGAAAAAAAAAATATGGTCCTCTCAAAGTTGCCTTCTTACTACCATATGTCACTCTTAAAGTTGCCATCTTACTACCATATGACCCTCTCAAAGCTGCCTTCTTACTACCATATGACCCTCTCAAAGTTGCCTTCTTAATACCATATGACCCTCTCAAAGTTGCCTTCTTTTGTAAACTAATGCCCATCTCAAAGTTCCTTTCTTGTAATAATTTGCCAATCTCAAAGTTCCTTTCTTGTAATCATTTGCCCATCTCAAAGTTCCTTTCTTTTAATCATTTGCCTATCTCAAAGTTCCTTTCTTGTAATCATTTGCCCATCTCAAAGCTTCTTTTGTGTAATCATTTGCCCATCTCAAAGTTTCTTTCTTGTAATCATTTGCCCATCTCAAAGTCCCTGTCTTGTAATCATTTGTCCATCTCAACGTTCCTTTTTTAATCATTAGCCCATCTCAAAGTTCCTTTCGTTTAATCATTTGCTCATCTTAAAGTTCCTTTCTTTTAATCATGTGCCCATCTCAAAGTTGTCTTCTTTTAACCACATACTCATCAAAATTACCTTTTTATAATTCAATGATCACGAAAGTTGCCTTGTATACCAATGTCCATGAAAGTTTCCTACTTAGAACCTCGTGTAGTCTGATCCATGAGACCCATAGACTGAACTGAAATGACTGATACCTTCTGGCACTTAGGAAACATTATACTGTGTCAGGTAATTGGAGCCAAGCCATTTTAATTTTCTGGAACCAGTGCCAAACCTGAACCGGGTTTTTCCACTGCTTCTCAGGTTAACGAAAAAGAAAAAAATTGTTAACTTTTGAAGAAAAAAATGACGAACAAGAAGGAAAAGGAAATTAAACACACATGAAAGTTCTTTTGCTTTATTTAATGTTAGTCATAATTCTGGCTTCAACTTCCGGTTTTCTTTTAGCGTAGTGAAGGTAGAGATGGATGACATAGCACACAGAAATAAAATCCAACAGCGCAGTTTGGATAGTGACAATTTGGTTGAAAAGTGAAGAATACATAATGCTTGTTTAATCATGTTCAGAATCCTTACCTGCGCAGAGGAGTGGACAGAGCGCTTACTTCTTACTGCGAGGCATACGGTTTATTTATCCGTATATCCAGGTGTAATTTGGTACTTTACTTACTGTTGCAGTGATAACGGTAACAAGGAACGAAGCTGGCTTACTCTTCCCCGAAGAAAGTTCAGACCTACATTAGTACAGTCTCTATATAAAACTCTATAAATCTCTATAAATTTCTAAATAAATCGATATATTTATTGTCCATTTCCAATATTGACAGCTGAAAGCATTTTGGGTGACGTAACACGTGCAGTTGGATGAGAAAGTCCGTGAAGTGACACCAAGAGAGATGGTGGACGTTACGAGTGTGGTCAATTTGGTCGGGATAATTCATGGCCTACTTTAGCTAGGTCTTCTCACCCACCGAGAAAACTTCATTGGAACGTCACATTCTACCGCCGACTAAATAACGGAACTCATATTGTTCCATGGGTTTATAATCAATCCATGCTCTAACAAAGAAATAAAACAAATTGACGGTACAACACACAACACATCACCATTGACAGTGATCCTGTCACAGAATACTGTCCTGAAACATCTTTTGTCCTCTAGTTTGGTCGCTCTTTTTATTTCTTCGAACGAAATCAGCCATGTCCTACAGTCACCAAGTCCTGTCTAGGTCAGCTTTTATTTTGCCTCCTATAAAGTAGAACGCTTTTATCGTCCCGAGGTTTTGAACGTATGCCCTCATAGTCCAAAGGCAGACATATAAACCTCTCAGCCAACCTGTTCCTCGTGGTCAGAAGGCAGATATACAAACCTCTCGACCAACCTGCTCCTTGCGTGGTATCGTACATAATGCACTGTTTGACAGTTGGCCCGCGATATCTGAGACTTTCAACAAGGTTTTTTTCATTCAGACAAACTTTACCTAGCCTTTTCCTGGCTTCCCAAAAGACAGAAGCTGGTTTCACTTTTACTCGATGAAATGCAAAACACTTTTTAGGGACTTATGTACCCTGAAATATCATGTTAAACACGTCAGAGATTCGCCACTGGCCCTTTCTTGCGACTGCCTTTAGAAGATGTAGTTAGAACAGAGAGTCAGTCTGTCCTTCCTTGGGACTGTCTCGCCCAGATGTAGTTAGAACAGAGAGTCAGTTGGTCCTTCCCTGAGACTGTCTCGGCCAGATTTAGTTAGAACAGAAAGTCAGTCCGTCCTTCCTTGGGACTGTCTCGACCAGATGTAGTTAGAACAGAGAGTCAGTCCGTCCTTCCTTGGGACTGTCTCGGCCAGATGTAGTTAGAACAGAGAGTCAGTCCGTCCTTCCTTGGGACTGTCTCGGCCAGATGTAGTTAGAACAGAGAGTCAGTCCGTCCTTCATTGGGACTGTCTCGGCCAGATGTAGTTAGAACAGAGAGTCAGTCCGTCCTTCCCTGAGACTGTCTCGGCCAGATGTAGTTAGAACAGAGAGTCAGTCCGTCCTTCCTTGGGACTGTCTCGGCCAGATGTAGTTAGAACAGAGAGTCAGTCCGTCCTTCCCTGAGACTGTCTCGGCCAGATGTAGTTAGAACAGAGAGTCAGTCCGTCCTTCCCTGAGACTGTCTCGGCCAGATGTAGTTAGAACAGAGAGTCAGTCCGTCCTTCCCTGAGACTGTCTCGGCCAGATGTAGCTAGAACAGAAAGTCAGTTGGTCGTCAGTTCCAATACCGACTAGGACATATTTGGGGGGATGATCCCATACGCTAGTCGGTGTGGCACGCGATGCTTACTGTGCCCACCCTACTATTATGGCTCAGGCATTCTCCCAGCCTGTCCCAACGTTCACAAGTGCCTCAGCTGTGCCAGCTATTATCTCCACACCGTCACGATGACATCAAAGTGCCAGGAAATCGGTGCCTTCTGTTCAACAAAAATGTTTTATGCTAATGAGAACGCGCCAAACGAACTACTAACTTTTGTTGCTCATTCTCTAGCTGTAATGAACTAGATTCCAAGAAGCCAAGTTACGCCTCAGCTTGACATTCCTCTCCATCGGACCAGCAAAATCTGACTATACTTCTTTGTAACCCAACTCCTAGGCAAACCTTGGCTTATCTCTGATCACTGACATTGGAACTATTCGTCTTCCTGCCATTGTTGTGAACATCAATGTCGGTGGTCCCCATGTTCTGTGTGACTGTTGAGCATCCCAGGCGTTCAATGAATGCTTGCACAAATGAATGAGTTTACGTGCCGTGCATTACCTTTGCCTCTCTAAATATTTGAACAATCTTCAATCTTTCAGGTACCTCCTTTCCGAAACCAGCAATAAAGAATTATCCTCACATATCTAAGATTGAATAGAGCTTGTGAGTAGAGTAATTGTAGAGCAAGCTAGATCCCCTTTCACGATACGCTTCAGTCGATCCAACTGTAAATGGGAACATGGCTATATTTTACAGAAGAAAAGTCAATAGGAAAGAAAACTGTGCACGGAATATCATAAAAAGCCGGGGTCTAGTACATGAAAGTCTCTAACACTTTCTCCTCGACAGTAGTGTCTGGTATGTGAATGCACTAACACTAAGATTGAACTGATCCCTTCAAACTGGAGCGTCAAAAGCCAGTCGTTCTCGTTCAGGTGGGACCAAATTAGTTTAATAATGGTACTGAGACATGGACACTCACAAAATCACTGGAGTGCAAACTGACCCACGCCTCTCTTGAGTGATGCTTGGTCGGAATGACTCTCCACAACCAAGATATGTAACATCTTCGCAATTCTGACACAGGGTGATTTGCCTTGGGGAATGATGAGGTAATCCATGCATACAAGGCAAAACACAGATGGGTAGGTCACATGTTGCGACGAAATGATGGTCGTTGGAGCACGGCAACAACAATCTGGTGTCCTTGAGGCAAAAAGAGACAACGGGAAAGATCTCCACCGTTGGTCAGAATCCGTTGCTGTCTGTAACAACATCGTAGACGCCTCTACAAGAACGCTTACCACCCACTGGACTTCCGTGACCCAAGACAGGGTCCCAGTGGAGCACTTACCACCCACTGGACTTCCGTGTCCCAAGACAGCGTCCCAGGGGAGCACTTATCACTCACTGGACTTCCGTGTCCCAAGACAGGGTCCCAGGGGAGCACTTACCACCCACTGAACTTCCGTGTCCCAAGACAGGGTCCCAGGGGAGCACTTACCACCCACTGGACTTCCGTGACCCAAGACAGAGTCCCGCTAGAGACGAAGTTGTGACTGACATCTCCGCTGAGGAACGGGTCATCAAGATTTATATCAAGAAAATCAGTTACCACGCCATGAAGCAAACAACGCGAACCGTTACGGCAAACAAAGCGATACGTTACGGGAAACAAAGCGAACTGTTACGGCAAACAAACAGCTTCGCTTGGTAAACAGAGCAAATGAAAACACGTAAACGGGTTGATGATGAGGGCTATGGTCATAGAAAGAGTTCTAGCGTGCATATAGAGATCCGTCAAGAGAATATCGATGTTGACACAACACGATAAGGTTACTAACCTAGGCTTATGGCACAGAACTTGGCAGCTGACGGTAGATCAGGAGACAAATAGAAAGAGCTGGCGTTGAATGATGCATACTATGCTAGGTGAGAATGACATCGCCAGACAGTCGCTCTTCTGAAAACCGAAAGGCAAAAGACTAAGAGGTCGTCCAAAACACCTTGTCAAAGAGAACTAAAGACAGCAATCAGTGAAGCAAAGGTGACGTGGCATTTGTTGGATATGAAGGTGAATGATAGACGGATATGACCTGTTGTAGTTGAAGACCTATGCTCCACTGGGCTCGACAGTCTTAACTGATTAGCTGATAGCATAGAAGTATGCACAAGAGAAATAGCGGTCGCGTCTGTACGCAGTCATGGAATCAAGCGGTCGCGTCTGTACGCAGTCATGGAAGCAAGCGGACGCGTCTGTACGCAGTCATGGGAGCAAGCGGTCGCGTCTGTACGCAGTCATGGAATCAAGCGGTCGCGTCTGTACGCAGTCATGGAAGCAAGCGGTCGCGTCTGTACGCAGTCATGGAAGCAAGCTGACCTTAAGGACTCCAACAACTACTGCAAAGGCAAGTATTTTATAACTGCTCCAAAAACAAAAGCACAAGACAACAGCAAAGAAGTTTAGTATTAGACATTGCATATTTGAACTAATGACAGGGATCAAGGCGCTGAGCAGCGCATGATCTGCAGTGGTCAGCGACCCATAGCTGACTGCTAGCGTCAGGGTCAGCGAACCAGAGCTGCCAAGACCCTTCTACACCTCCACGCGGTGATCCTGGATAATAGGCTGCAGCAGGGCAGACCGGATAAGGAGAAGGGATCGAAGAGGGAATGCTAACCCGGTACTAAAAAATGCTTGCTGAAGTCGGATGTGCTGGACCGAAAGGTGCAAATATCGCAGTCAAGCTGTAAACTACGACACAACGCATTCCGTTCTCTGGACTACATTCTGCTACTTAAGCCATTTCAGGGTTTGGTAGCGGGAGATTGAGAACGAACGAAGAAGAAGAAGAAGAAGAAGAAGAAGAAGAAGAAGAAGAAGAAGAAGAAGAAGAAGAAGAAGAAGAAGAAGAAGAAGAAGAAGAAGAAGAACTAATGACACCCCTCCTCCCTCTCACTCCCGTCCCCCTCCACGGAATGAATTTTGATGGAAAAAGAGTACAGAAGTTAAGGGGTTCCACAAAGTACTTGGTTGAGTTATCTGTTGTCGGTTTCTCGTCTTCTGTCTGAAGTATATGTTTTACGACATCCTATTGTTTTCTTTAAGCGATTGCTGTTGCTGCTTTGTTGCCTCGGTGTTTCCGTTTGTTTGGTTACTGACTAAGACTTTGTGGAAATAGTAGAGGGATTCTCAAGCGAATTGTGGGATGGTATTTAATGCCATAATCGGCTTTATCCAATACGTTGTGTTTACATCCATGTCGTAGTTCACCACTAAACTGTTTATTAGAGTTCTCTGTTTACATCCATGTCGTAGTTCACCACTAAACTGTTTCTTAGAGTTCTCTGTTTATATCCATGTCGTATTTCACCACTAAACTGTTTCTTAGAGTTCTCTATTTACATCCATGTCGTATTTCACCACTAAACTGTTTCTTAGAGTTCTCTGTTTACATCCATGTCGTATTTCACCACTAAACTGTTTCTTAGAGTTCTCTATTTACATCCATGTCGTATTTCACCACTAAACTGTTTCTTAGAGTTCTCTGTTTACATCCATGTCGTATTTCACCACTAAACTGTTTCGTAGAGTTCTCTGTTTACATCCATGGCGTTATTCTACTGTTAATTATTCCCAATAGCTCTCTGTTGATGAGAAGCTTGCCTCGTAGTAGGGACATTGGTCGCTGTCCAAGAGGACGTATGTGGAAATCATCAGTACGGCATGTACTTTAAGTCTTCCTCAGATCAAATTAAAAACTTAATCTGGATAGTGAGTGGCGACTGGAGGGATGAGCAGCATTTATACTTCCCTGTGTACCACAGCAATGGGTCTTACCTCCAAGTGATAGTTTTGGTTTAGTTCTGTATTTACATCTATGTCGTTTTTCTGTACCGGTAGTCCATTGTACGTGTTGTTTGTCTGTCTACATTCATGACATGCTTCTCTCTACATTCTTCTGTCTACTCTCATGACATTCTTCTGCCTATATTCTTCTGTCTACATTCTTCTGTCTACATTATTTTGTCAACTTTCATGACATTCTTTAGCCTACATTGTTCTGTTTACATTATTCTGTCTATATTCATGACACAAAATGTCTACATTCAGGGCACTCTGTCAACATTCTTCTATATTCTTCTGTCTACATTATTCTGTCTACATTCTACTGTCTACATTAAGGGTATTGTTATACACTTTTTGGTATATCCTTTCGGTCTCTACTCCATTCTTGTGGTGGTATTTTCTGCAGCAATTTATTAAATGATGATGCTGCTAGCCTCTTGTACATCCGTCATTTATCACATTATGTGACTCCCTTGGGTCGGATTGGTCTGCAGTGGATTTTACTGATATGGGTCTGCAGTGGGTTTTATCTTGTTTCTGCGACACACATTGTAACCTTCTCTCTCTTTCGCCTTCTACCCACCGAGGGGTGCATAGACCATCAACCGACCATCGCCTAGCAGCTCCGTCCTATGCAATCTTTTCCCCTAATTTCCAGCTTTTCCTGTTTTTTTTACATTCGCCTCCAGATCTTCCCTCCAAACATTCCTTGACCTGCCTATGCCTCCCTTTCCCTGTGGGTACTATGACAGGGATTGCCTGGTGATATTGGCCTGGGACTTTCTTAATGTATGACCCATCCATCTTCACTTTCTTCCTAAGATTTCCTGATCCGATTTCCCTTGTCCCGCTCTCTCCAACAGTATGTCGTTTGTAACTCTGTCAAAGCATTTTATACCAAGAATCTTTCTCAGACATCTTTTGACAAAACCCTGCAGTCTCCTGTCATTGCCTTTGGTCATCCTCCAGGTTTCCCCTCCATACAGCAGGACTGGCTTCACATTGGAATTGAAAATGCTTATTCTTCTTTCTCTCCTTATTTCCTTGGAGTTCCATCTTGGTTTCAACATGCCGAATGCAGCTCTTCCTTTTGTATCCTTGTTTGTATCATCGTCTGGCCCTCCTTCCTTGTTGATGATACTTCCTAGGTATGTAAATACCTCTACCTCTTCCAGTGTGGTTCCTCTCAGATTGATTGGTTCTGTGTTTGCTAATTATTTTTGTCTTTTCCTCAGGGATCTTCAAACTTACTTATTTAGAGGTATAATCCAGTCTATCCAGTTTCCTTTGCATTTGGCTTTGGCTGTCGGACAGAAGGGCTATATCATCCGCAAAATCCAGGTCCTCCAGCTTTTTTTTCAAGGTCCGCTGGATTATATTTCTATCATTTGTTGCTACTTTCATAATCCAGTCCACTGCCAGGATGAACAGATAAGGCGACAGTAGGCAAGCCTGTCGTGCCCCTGATTTAATTTTGAATAGCTCCGTGAGTTGTCCTTCGTGTCTAACAAAAGACGTTACATTGCATACTTTTATACGTCTGTCTAATTATGTTTGTGAGCTATTGAAGAATTCCATAGTGCCTCAGTAGTTTCCAGAGTATATCTCTGTCCAAACTGTCGAAAGCCTTTTCATAATCATCGAAATTGATATACCCACACGAATTCCATTTCAATGGTTGCTCCACAATTATCCGCAATGTGGCTATCTAGTCATTACAGGATCTATTCTGTCTAAAGCCCGCCTGCTTATCCATTATCTTGTTATCCACTTCCTTTTTCAACCTCTCTAGTATTACTCTATTCAACACCTTTCGTGGCACTGATAATAACATTATTCCTCTATGGTTTTTGCTTTCCTGTAAATCTCCATTCTTAGACAATGTCCCCAATCCTTTGGTAAGCTTTCTTGCTCTCTGATGGCGCCTATCAAGTGGTGGGGCATGTTAGTAGATGTTTTAACATCTGCTTATGTGGCTTCCGGTGGTATCCAAATAGGTCCTGCTGCTTTTCCGTTCTTTAGAAACTCTATTGCCCTGCTAAAATCTTCTTTATTTGGATTATATCAGTTGATCGACAAGTCCTCCTCTGCTGGTAGGATGTCTGGTTGGTTGTTTGGTGCTGGTCTGTTCAAAAGCTCTTTAAAGTATTCTACCCATCTTTTCTTCTGTTCTTCAAAGTTAGTTATCTTTTCCCCAAGTTTATCTTTCATTGGTCTACCTTGTTTTTGATACTTTTCCGATAGTTTCTTGGTAGCCTCATATAGACCTTTCAGCACATGTGGCCATCACCGCTGCCAACACTAGCCAAGCTCTATGGCAGTGTCGACAGCCTCATGATGATAGCTGCTTTCTTTAAACAAATTCAAGTTGACGTCTAACAGCGTACGAAGAAGAAGAAGAAGAAGAAGAAGAAGAAGAAGAAGAAGATATGACCTTTCATATTTCCCTTTCCTGCAGCCTCTTCCACTTACTCTACCAGACCATCAATGTAACGTCTTTTGTCCGCCTTGATGCTCTTTTTAACCGCCTTGTTGCTCTTTTTAACCGCCTTGTTGCTCTTTTTAACCGCCTTGTTGCTCTTTTAAACCGCCTTGTTGCTCTTTAAAAATCAAGTAAAGTAACCCATAGTATTGCTGCCATAGGGGTATGCGGTGTTAGGGATCTCACATTTCAAAGGCTCGGCTATATGAGGGCGGTAGCCATCTCCTCTCCCTCGCCGATTTTACTTCCTGGACTGAACCGGTACTCATTTAAGGCTTGGTCGACCCGGGCGCCGTTGTGGTCTGAAAAAACATTTCCGCCTCAATTGGGGAATGAACCCAGGACCACTCAGATGTGAAGCCAGAGCGCTAACCACTGCGCTACGCTACATATTCTTTCTGTGCTGTGATTTCTGTGGCTCTCATTTTACTATTTAGTAAGGCCGTTTTCTTATTTCGTCTCTTCTCGATCTTAGTGATTGTTTCTGCTGTTATCCATTCTTTATGCTGCCGTCTCTTCACTCCTAACACTTCCTCGCATGCAGTTGTACATGTACTTTGTACTTGTTCCAATTTATCCTGAATGCTGGCCCCTACCTGCTCCAGTGCTTGATATTTATTCCTGAGTTTTATACGGAACTCATTTTTCTTATCATCTTCTTTTAGGTATTGTACGCAGTACCGTGACCTGCTGTACCGTGGCCTGCTGTACCGTGACCTGCTGACTTGGATTATTCTGTTTGTCCTAAACTTCAGCTGTACCTTCGCCATCACTATAAAAAGTGGTCTGATGCCACAGCTGCCCATCTGTAGACCCTGACTTCTAATCATGATCGTTTCAAATGTGGAGTTTACGCAGATGGGGTCAATCTGATTCTTCGTTTTCTGGTCTGGGGATACCCATGTTGCCTTGTGAATGGCTTTGTGTGCAAACATACGTTCTCAAGTGACCAATTTGTTTCTTGCACAAAAATCTGTAAACCGCTCTCCGTTTTCGTTTAGGCCTCCTAGTCCCTCCCTCTTCATGATCTCCTCATATCCCACGATGTCATATCCTATTTTTGCGTGGAAGTTTCCCATTAGTATGGTACTGTCACTCCTCACTGTCTCCTGCACTAGTCGTTGTAGTCTGCTATAGAAAACCTCTTTAACTGTGTCTTACATTTCACTGATTGGGGCATATCCCAGAATTATATTTAGTTTCTTGTTATTTGTTCTAAATTAGGGCCACTTCCTCTGTGTGTGTTGCGTTTTTCCCTTCCTAACGTCCTTAGTATATGACAGTCTCCCAAATGGCCAATAGTACCTTTCCTGGGTCCATCTAGTCTCCCCCCCCCCCCCCCCCCCCACCAGCATTCTCCGCTTACTGACGCTAAAATATTCCATAAAATTCAGTTGAAAGTTGTATCCTGAAAACAAATTTCCGTTCTCTCTTAATTTCGGTTCTTTATCAGTCGCGTGTTTGTTTTCCTCCTGGATGACTCCAACTGACTCGCCTTCTCCTTCTTCCTCCGTGTCATATCTGATTCTCATCACCTGCCGTACGGCGCGTCTGTCTCGCCAACAACAGTTGAATTCTGTTCTGATGTGCTCCCACCTGACAACTCACTCACAAACCTGACTGCCAGATAAAAGCGCGCCAGATCTGGCGCTGATAACACGCGCGGACACATTCCAGCTTGCTGGAGTCGGCTAGTGTATACAAGAGGGGTTAACCCTCTTGTGTCGAGAAATTCATTATCTATATATTTATATATTTATATACGAGTGTGTATAAATATATATATATATATATATATATATATATATATATATGAATGTATTTGTATGTTTATGTATATGTGTTTGTGTATGTTTGTGTGTGCTCGGGCACAGGGTTTTTGTTCCTTTGGCACCAGCTACGAAAGCACAGACCAGACACTGCCTTTGGCCATTGACGATAAATAAACAGTTGTAAAGGAAGCACGCATGCAATTAATTGTAGCGGCAGTTAAAACCCTATGATTTAACATAATGGCGTTGCTAGCTCCACACAAAAAGGGGGTGGGTGGGGCAAATTTGTTTAGGATCTGGGAGTCAGCTAAAACATGCAGGAGTCAGACTGAGTACTGGATGACATGGGTATAACCATGGGGGAAATTGTGCCAGTTGATACGACATTGATTCTTGCATGTTAGGCGCCACATAAACATTTATAGGCGCCAACTATGGCGACCTGGGGCCGGTAATTTCTCGTGACCTGCCATACACAACCCAGTTTAATTGTCTCTTGCGACATACTGAGGACAGTTGTGCTGTTCTTTTATGCTTTGTACCAGCTGGGCCATATGTGCACACACACACATGCATACATAGGTACTCGTACATACATGCACACATCCATGCATACACACATATACATACACACACACATACACACACACATACACGCACGCACGCATGCACACATGTATACCTGCATACATGCATACATACATACATGCGCTCGCACACACAGATAGACATAAACATATGCACACGCACGCACATACATACACATAACACTAGACCCCACTATGACACGGTGTTTAGAGGCTGCAGAATCAAATGAAGATAGCAGGCACGTCGCAGCGTTCTAGTAATGGTGTCTATGTTCATCTTGCGCGTGATATCAATTTCTAGTGTCTTGTTTTTTCACGCGAAAATCTGGTGCGATTTATCAACTGTCAACACTGCTTAAACACCCAAACATCAAATGTGCAACAAAGCAACTACTTACAAACAGTATCTTTATACAATCTGTGTGCTACCAATGTCGAATGCATGAAAGAGATGGGAGAGAGAAATTATAAGGTGTGAACTGACATGTTTAACAGAAGCCTTTCGCCTCATAAGAAGAGGCGTCACGAGAAACGCTGAGACTTCGTGAGAACTCCTCCCTGTACTGAATTACATATCAGGTCAGAAAATACCATGGTTGGATCGTCTCGTGAGAATGTTAACTCATCAACTGCTACTGCAAGACTACAACACAAGAAGATCTGGTTCCAGGGCACGAGGAAGGTCATGTTACAGATTGATAGATAACAGATAAAACACCCCACAACAAGATGGGCTGATAACAACCCACGCAACACGCTCGGTCCAATAAAGGGAAACTAGCTAACCGACACTAGTAGACGGAGCAGGCAGGCATGTGTTAGTTTACACTCCAACCAACAAAAGAGGAAGTCTATACGATTTGTTGAAACATTGGCATATGCAGTATCAAGAGATGTGATTATATACCTTAGCGTAGGGTCCACTGTACATCTCTTTATCTCTCACTTTCTCTCGTTATCTCTATCTCACTCTCTCTCACCCTCACTGTCTCTCTCTCTTTCTCTATCTCTATATATCCCTGTTATTACGCTTACACGTCTATTTCTATATCCTTATTTATGAATATGTGTGTATGTTCATCTACGTTTTAATAAGTGTGTGTAAATATATATGTATATGTGTGTACGTGTATTGGTACGTGTTAATGCATATACTGATTATTATTACACTTATTTGTATTTGTGCGCATGCGTGAAGATATGTACTTATTTATGTGTACACTATATCAAATATAAACTTGTGTGTGATGATATTCCAGATTTCTAGTTTGTCCTATTCTGTCACAACTGGTAATCTGTGGTTCCCACATTCCCAGCTAATATGGTTAATGGCTGCAACCTAAGTCGTATGGCGTCTGTTGTTAGTTCCTTTCTATTATTTTTGCTGATACTTTATATATTTTCGTTAGTACTCTTGTTTCCTACGAAGGCCGTTGTAATGTCATTTGAGCGGTTGGACTTTACCACTAGATGACGCTAGTCCGAGAGCTGGTGCGCAATGAGGACTCGGTCGATGTGGGCCTAACTTTGAAGATTATTGAGATGAAATAATGCAGTCGGGATGGGAAAGAGGGATGGGGTGTAGAAGTGCAAATGGTGATCGCTGTAGTATGAGTGTATGCCTAACTTGCATGGATCCACCAAGAGCCCATCCACCTATGTGGAGCTATGGAAGTGAGAGTAAAGAGCAGCACCATTATATCCTTACACGTATGTAGTGACAGTCATCTAAAGGGGTTCTGCATAGGGCTAGCAATCTCAATTTGCAAAACAATGTACTACAAGCTACAGAAATTAACCCTAGAAGAGCTTTTGCACAGACTTCCTGTAAGGCCCCAGCTGTGATGGGCTCCGTAAGGTGTGAAGGTAAAGTTAGCCTTACATCAGACAGTGCCGTCTTGGGCGAAGTGTTACAGTATTTTTAATTAGACCCAACCTTTCTATCCAGTGGGGCGACCAGTTACATACCTTGCTACTTGTCTTTCTGAAACAGTAAACCAAGTACCCATTTGTAATTTGGTTGACTGCAGCGTGATGATAATAGGGATCCATTCTGGTATCCTAGCTAGAAGAAGCGAGCGCTCTACCACTCAGGTGGTAGGTTTTCTACTTATGTGTCTTCTTTGTTGGCCCTGAAATAACGTTTTATTGCGTTGTGTGGTAGTTTGCGGAGCGAGGATGCGGCATCTCTGCCTTTCGTTCCGACACGTCAGGTTTCGGTACAACACAATTCTAGGAATAGGTTTGCCTACCCTTATCTTTCACTCCCGCTACTCGAGCGCATAATGTTACCGGACCCGGCACTTCGAGGTGCAGTAGGGTCTTGGACAGTTCTGATTCGATAACCCTGATACCAGTCGTCAGATTTGAGTCACTGACTCAACGCATTCGCTGCGTCTTCAGTCATTTAGAATGTAGTATAAGTGGAATAAGCATAAGAAAAAGGAAAAATTAGAATACATAACAATGTAAAATAAGAAAAAGAGAAGGAAGAAGTGAGTAGCACAAGTTGAAGCAAAAACTTGACACGTACCAAGGAAGTGACTAAAGCACACGTTAAAGCAAAAACTTGACACGTACCAAGGAAGTGACTAAAGCACAAGTTAAAGCAAGAACTTGACACGTACCAAGGAAGTGAGTAAAGCACACGTTAAAGCAAAAACTTGTCACGTACCAAGGAAGTGACTAAAGCACAAGTTAAAGCAAGAACTTGACACGTACCAAGGAAGTGAGTAAAGCACACGTTAAAGCAAGAACTTGAAACGTACCCTAGAAACGATTGATCGTTCTAGAAACATGTTGGCGGAATATATTGTTGAAGACAGGTTGATCTAGATAGCTGTCATGAACGCCTGTGCTCCGATGGAACGTTTGTTGGGGGATTTATAAATTAATGGTGACAAGATAGGCTTCGCATGAGTGAAGGTCCCTCCCTAGAACAGGGACTGGCCCGAATCTTATCTGGGGCATGACTCTGCCTGTCAGCGGTTTGGTTTCAGTTGTCTGACTCCGGAACATTTGCCGCCACCACTGAGATTATAAATGTCAGGCCGGAAGATTATCGGAAATCTAGACACAGGCGAGCTCGCCACTCTAGGTACCAGAGAGGTTAGAGTACTTGCTTGTCGCGGTAAAGGTTTCAAGTTAGCTTCCTGATAGCAATACGCTAAAGTATACCCATATGTAAAAGCAAGAATACTTGGCTCTTCTGGCAACTTAGGGTTCATGGTACTGCCGACAATAACACAATTGTTGAAAGTCAAATCACTAGATAACACCACACAAAAACACGCGAATAATTAGATATATGGTAATCGCGATAACACGTAAATAACTAGCTGTTTGCCCGTCACGATAACACGTAAATAAAATATCTGCTGTTTGCCACTAACGATAACACGTTAATAAGCTAGCTGCTGTTTGACACCCACAATAACACGTTCATAACTAACTGTTTGCCACTCACAATAACACGTAAATAACTAACTGTTTGCCACTCACAATAACACGTAAATAACTCGTTGACACCCGTGAATGCGTGCAGAACTGACAAAAACTGAAACAGGAAACCACAAATACCTGTTATATGTAATCCTCGTACTTAATCAGGCATAACGTCTGATGATACATGGAGTCCGCTGTGTGAGAACCTGCATGCCTCATTGACTGTAAGATAAGCCAGCGGAAGGGAAAGCTCCCAAAAAGATCATCCATGGTGGACAGTTCATAGTGGAGAGAAGAGACTAGAAATGAATAACTCACATAGAGTGTACTAGAATCGGTAAGAGCAGACTGGCCAAATATATCAATACAAAGTTGGTTCTGGATATCAATACAAAGTCGGTTCTGGATATCAATACAAAGTCGGTTCTGGATATCAATACAAAGTCGGTTCTGGATATCAATACAAAGTCGGTTCTGGATATCAATACAAAGTCGGTTCTGGATATCAATACAAAGTCGGTTCTGGATATCAATACAAAGTCGGTTCTGGATATCAATACAAAGTCGGTTCTGGATATCAATACAAAGTCGGTTCTGGATATCAATACAAAGTCGGTTCTGGATATCAATACAAAGTCGGTTCTGGATATCAATACAAAGTCGGTTCTGGATATCAATACAAAGTCGGTTCTGGAGTCATCGACAATAAAACAAAAGCAAACGGTCTTTGGAAAGGAAGGACATTCGGAAAGGAGGAGAACGACGCAGTGGAATGAAAGTCGCAAGGAAGCTCCAAAGTTTATTACTAACAAGAAAACCAAAATAGTGACATGGAATGGTAGAACCTAATAGAAGGCAGACAAAAACGGCACATATAGATAAATAGATAAGGAATTACAAACTGATAATTCTAGGACTCATGAAAACAAGATGGATGCAATCGGCAAAGGTGAGACTGACAACTTCGCAAACTATTATTTCCTTGGGAAACAAGGGAAATTTTACCAGACACAAAAGAAGTGACACGGATGCTTTCTAGAGTGGCACAGATGGTGCTTTCAACGTGGGGAGCTATTAGCCATAGGATTATTAGTTCACGGTTTTGAACCAAAAATAAAGAACGTTAATATGAACATCACTCAGTGCTATTCCCCGGCTAACGAAGACGAAGGTTCGAAAAAACAGCAGTTTTATAATGTTCTGCAAGACGACTTTAGCACAGAAAAAGAAAGATAGCATAATACTGATGAGGGACTTCAATGTTAAAGTTGGAACAGACAACCTGGACAGTTGGAAGACGGGAATTGAGACATATGAACGAAAATGGAAGAACGTTTGCAGAGCTACGTGCACATTTTACAATGATAATTGAAGGAAGCATGCAACCACACGCGAATGTTCACAAGGCTTCACAGAAATCACCAGACCACGTAACAGAAAACTAGATTTACCATTTCAGTGCCAGTCAATCGTTCAGAAGTACACTACAAGGTGTAAGTGTAAAACGAAGCGCAGACACAACATCAGCCCCCCCCCCTCCCCCTCCCCTCCCTCTGCCGGTCCCAATGTTGCTGGGGATCTTACAGCTCAAACTAAACACGCATCAAGTCAGGGGTACCAAGAAAAAAACGAGATGTAACATGCACATACAAGTATTACAAGACCGGGACAGAACATAGCATAAAACTGAACAATGTATACCAAGTGATACAAGAGATATGTGGGAACAGGTTAAATAAATGGGGAGTAAGACATGCGAACAAACTTTACAGGAGAAAGTGTACATATGAGAAGCCTCTACTAATTGACAAAGAAAATGACAAATCGATATACATGCAGACAGAAGAATTAACGACCGAGAAGGTAAAATATTGACATCATCAGGAACAACTGTAGCGACAGGTTAAGTATTTCAAATAAAATCTAAACAAACACCCTTCCTAAAATGTACGAAAGATTCTACCAGCAGAGTAGACACTGAACTTGTCTGCAACCCAGCAAGCATGATAGAAATCAAAGATTCTATCAGCAGAGGAGACACTGAACTTGGACTACAACCCAGCAAGCATGATAGAAATCAAAGATTCTACCAGCAGAGTAGACACTGAACTTGGACTGCAACCCAGCAAGCATGATAGAAATCAAAGATTCTATCAGCAGAGGAGACACTGAACTTGGACTACAACCCAGCAAGCATGATAGAAATCAAAGATTCTATCAGCAGAGGAGACACTGAACTTGGACTGCAACCCAGCAAGCATGATAGAAATAAAAGATTCTACCAGCAGAGTAGACACTGAACTTGGACTGCAACCCAGCAAGCATGATAGAAATCAAAGATTCTACCAGCAGAGTAGACACTGAACTTGGACTGCAACCCAGCAAGCATGATAGAAATCAAAGATTATATCAGCAGAGGAGACACTGAACTTGGACTGCAACCCAGCAAGCATGATAGAAATAAAAGATTCTACCAGCAGAGTAGACACTGAACTTGGACTGCAACCCAGCAAGCATGATAGAAATCAAAGATTATATCAGCAGAGGAGACACTGAACTTGGGCTGCAACCCAGCAAGCATGATAGAAATCAAAGATTCTACCAGCAGAGTAGACACTGAACTTGGACTGCAACCCAGCAAGCATGATAGAAATCAAAGATTATATCAGCAGAGGAGACACTGAACTTGGACTGCAACCCAGCAAGCATGATAGAAATAAAAGATTCTACCAGCAGAGTAGACACTAAACTTGGACTGCAACCCAGCAAGCATGATAGAAATCAAAGATTCTACCAGCAGAGGAGAAACTGAACTTAGACTGCAACCCAGCAAGCATGATATAAATCCAATGGGCCATATCTAAACTCAAGAAAGGGAGAGCGCCAGGACGAGATGAAGAACAGCAGAACTATAATGGATAAGGCCACATTACAAGGATTATTGTAGAAGATATGGGAAGAAAGGAGAGTGCCCATGAAATGGAATAAAGGACATTTGACTGTCTAAGTACCCGACCAAGTGCAACAATTATAGAGGGATTACGTTGCTTCTGTGCTAGGCAAGATATTCAGCAGAATCATCTTGGACAGATTGAAAGAAGAAGTAGAAAAAAACTCAGAAAGGAAGGGGCAAGATTCCATCAAGGAAGACCGGGCACAGATGATATAGCTACTCTGCATGTCATAGTTTGTTTTTTTTAACGATTGAATGGAAAACATCCTTATATGTACATTTTATAGACTAGGAAAGGGCATTTGATAATGTGGATCGAAATACTGTATGGCAACTGTAGATACACTATGGGATACCAGAGAGGTTGATAATCCTCATACGGAATATGTACGAAGATACAGTTAGTAGAGTGGTGCACGAAGGAGCAGTGACTGTCAGCTTCGGGGAGTGCAAACAGACAAGGACACATTCTCTCACTCTTTGTGCCTTTGTGTCTATAGATTGGCTTTATACATCAAACCAGGGGAAAAGAACTGATATTCAGCGGTCACAATTGGAGTCACAACTGAAATCTCACCATTTATTATGATTGCGGTTTGCGATGTCTTGCTCCAAGACAATGTACGAATTCATGTTTTCAATTGAATCATTTCCTCGCTGCTGTTTTCCTTGTGGACAAAATGTCTTGAGCACTTACTGCGATGTCTTTCTTGTAATCCTGAAACCTACTGTCCCGCTTGCTTCGTTAACCTCGTTTAGATATTGCGCAGTCTCTCTGACGCTGTGACTCAAAATGGCTATCCCTTCAGCAGACCTTAGGTAGCTGACTCTTCCTCCTTCTGTGCTAATGTTTTTATCTTCACAATTGAGTTTTCTACAGATTTGCACAAGGGTCGCTGTGGAAGGTTTCGGCGAGACCATATCGCGTGACAAGCGCCGCATTGTGTTGCTATGTTTATTGACCAGCAAATTTCTCAATATCGGCCGAACAGCCCTTAACTACCTCTACCATGAGCTGAGCATACTCTTCTTCAATATCTTGGTTTCTCGGGGCACCCCCTCCCCCCCCCCCCCCCACTTCAGCCACTGCAACGTTGTTCAAACCGTATGTACTAAACCGCATGTAATAAACCGTATGTACTAAACCGTATGTACTAAACCACATGTACTAAACCGCATGTACTAAACCGCATGTACTAAACCGCATGTACTAAACCGTATGTACTAAGCCATATGTACTAAACAACATGTACTAAACCGTATGTACTAACCGTATGTACTAAACCTTATGTACTAAACCGTATGTACTAAGCCGTATGTACTAAACCGTATGTACTAAACCGCATCTACTAACCCGTATGTACTAAACGGCATGTACCAAACCGTATGTACTAAACCGTATGTACTAAACCGTATGTACTAAACCGCATGTACTAAATCATATGTACTAAACCGTATGTAATAAACCGCATGTACTAAATAGCATATACTAAACCGTATGTACTAAACCGGATGTACTAAACCGGATGTACTAAACCGCATGTACTAAATCGTATGTACTAAACCGCATGTTCTAAACCGTATGTACTAAACCGTAAGTACTAAATGAAATTATACCTGCAGATATCTTTGGACTGCATTTAACATTTATCGATAACCAGGAAACCGGACATTTCATATTGATCGATGACCAGGCAACCGGGCAATAAACATTTGTCGCTATCCAAGCAACCGGGCAATTAACATGTGTCGCTATCCAGGCAACCGGGCAATTAACAGTTGTCGCTATCCAGGCATCCGGGCAATTAGTATTTGTCGCTATCCAGGCAGCCGGGCAATTAACATTTGTCGATAACCAGGCAACCGGGCAATATTTGTTGATAACCAGGCAACCGGAGAATTAAAATTTGGCGTCATTCAAGGCAGAACAACCGTAACATTGCACTCCGAACGTTTATCTGCAGACTGACAAACGAAACAAGGCGAGGACAAGAAGACAAGAAGAAAGACAACTTGTCACCACATCTCACAAAGACAAACGCATCTTATAATGAAGTCTCTAACACTTTGTCCCCAACGTCAGTATCTGATATGAGACTCCCTTTACAAAAAAAACCTTGGGAGGCTGGAAAACAGCGTGCGACCCACTTGCCGGTGGATCCAGTCCGACAGCCACAACTACCTGACACTACAATCACATATTACATAACATAACCCCAAGCCATGATTCGATCAAATACTTCAAGTCATTCAAACCATCAGATTATAACAACACGGACAAGCGCCACACAAATGCCATGTTAGAACAACAATAACCAAACCGTTTTCACCAAATACATGACAAATGGAAGCAACTAACAAATGGACGAAGATTAAGTTCCCTATATGCTCCGACGCAACCATACTCACCCTAGCCATTATACTCTTTGTATGGATATTCGCTACCTCCACATCCTCGCTTTACAAATGAAAACAGCATCAGTTTGTTAAACTATATTGATTTGACTATTTGCAGTCGTGGTCAATCAAACATAACAATAAAACTGAGTCGCCAGTGCCAACATGTATTAGTCGTAGATGAATGTGGCTCGCCGGTCACTCGGTCTCTTGCGCCTGTCCGGAGGTTGCCAACCTTAGTTGCTCCCTTGAACACCGATCGGAGCTGGGATTGGGGATGTGGAGGTGGAAGGGAGTGAGTCGGGAGTAGTGCTGTCGTTAGTGGCAAAACTCACAAACTAAGTTACAAGTGTTTGGATTCTTGAACCAACCAGAACTCACAAACTAAGTTGCAAGTGTTTGGATTCATGAACCAACCAGAACTCACAAACTAAGTTGCAAGTGTTTGGATTCATGAACCAACCAGAACTCACAAACTAAGTTGCAAGTGTTTGGATTCATGAACCAACCAGAACTCACAAACTAAGTTGCAAGTGTTTGGATTCATGAACCAACCAGAACTCACAAACTAAGTTGCAAGTGTTTGGATTCATGAACCAACCAGAACTCCCAAACTAAGTTGCAAGTGTTTGGATTCATGAACCAACCAGAACTCACAAACTAAGTTGCAAGTGTTTGGATTCATGAACCAACCAGAACTCACAAACTAAGTTGCAAGTGTTTGGATTCATGAACCAACCAGAACTCACAAACTAAGTTGCAAGTGTTTGGATTCATGAACCAACCAGAACTCACAAACTAAGTTGCAAGTGTTTGGATTCATGAACCAACCAGAACTCACAAACTAAGTTGCAAGTGTTTGGATTCATGAACCAACCAGAACTCACAAACTAAGTTGCAAGTGTTTGGATTCATGAACCAACCAGAACGTACTTCTACAGGAAGTTGTTGCTGCGACGTATTCAGCAGCATCCAGGATCTCGCCCTTCAGCATAATGTCATGTAATGGTATCTGCATGTGTTCATCAGCGGCAGTCTAGTTCCACACACAGTGTTCTATGTACCTGACCGCGGAGGAAGAAGGGTTTTTCTAACATCATTTATCGCTGAGCACTCGCAGAGATGATGACCAACGTTTTTATATAGGTGTCACTCAGGAGTATGTTGTGGCTGAATTATGTTCAGATGCTTATTAAGTGGGATGTGTTGGGTTCTCCGTCGGAAAATGGTGCTCTGATCTTTTCTTGTGAGTTGGTTTACACTGTCATTTGGACTGGGTCTTGGCATATGTCTGTAGACTTCCCCCTCTTTGTTTCACATGTCACGTCTGCCCAGCCAAGTATCTTTGTTTGCTGATCTTATGAGCAGTTTGGCTGCTTTGTTTGCTGATCTTATGAGCAGTTTGGCTGTCTGTAAAGTTGTTGATGTGTATGACTGTTCTTCTCTGGATTCCTTCTTTGCTGTTCTGCAGGAAGAAAACGTATATTAGAAGCTTGCTAAGTCAGGTATATTCTTCTTCTTCTGCTGCGTTCGTTTTACATCTTCCGATACCAAGTCATGAACAGGGATCTGCAAGAAGCAAGATGTAGTCCGGAGAACGGAATGACTTGTGTCGCTAGTTTATAGATTGACTTCGATGTTTGCACCTTTCGATCTGACACATCCGTCGTCAGTAGCAAGTCAGGTATATGAAGATCAGTCTAACATTTAGAAATCAATCCTTTAATGAAAGTCGTGCAGTTCCCCGAGGAGCACATGTCTCGAAAAATTCACCGTCAGTCCCTCTATTTGTCGGTCCCAGCTCATTCTGCCGCATATGTTTGTCTCTGAACCCAATCTACGAGTTGCTTTCCATTATCTACCAAGATTGCTGTAGTTAAGAGGTTAAGGCACTCGTCTCTCACAGTGATGAACGGAAACGGTGGACGATCGAATCCCGCTCGTTTCAAGCGACCCCTGGTCTCACGGGAGGTAAGACCAGAGTGCCTGAGTTACCTCCCATCGTCTCAACAAATAATCTTGCCACTGATCCAAGGCAACTCAGGATAAGAGTGGGATTGATGACCAGCGCATGTTCTTCCTTACTATAATCTAAATATAGCGCACGTCACATTATTAAAACAAAACCGTCTGGTGTGGCTATCAGCACTTGCGAGGACCAATCAGATAAATCTACCTAGAGAATCCAGAACACAGACGAACGTGTCATTCTATCCTACCTAGAGAATCCAGAACCCAGACGAACGTGTCATTCTATTAGCCAATTAAACTGAATGTGTTTAATCCATCGCCAAGGTTTCCTGCTCCCTTTCTGGTGCACTGTTCCTGTCTGACATTCTCTCCAACAACAATTAAAAGTGTATAAGTACATGCAGCAACAAAAGACAACCACAGAAATACACAAAAACACACAATTCAATTAAGAAAGAAACATGCAGGCCAGAACTTGTCCATTCGGTTATCTCCCTGCACAACTTTGTTTCTGTCTTTGGCTTCGTCTTATTTATCTATTCCCATGGGAAGCAAGACCAACGACTGGCCAGGCAAAAATATAATGATCAGACATGTGAGTCAGGGTCAGGCAAAACATACTGGACAAGACACTTACCTTGGCTTGCTCGTAGCTCTTCACAGAAACAGGCTGTTTTCATGCAGCCTGGCTAACAAGGTGATCTCCGCAGTAGTGAGCGACACGCAGATGAAGCCAAGCATAGCACAACCCCCTGGAGAACCCCGTTTCACCTTCATCAGCACGCTCGGGATATGATGAAAGCTACTGCAGTCCGACACTTAACGCCCTACTCAGGGCCCACCAAAGAGGAACCTACTCATTGTAGGCATTCGTAAACAACGAACAACAACTATTCCTCAAAGCTGTGTGTGTTGCACTTTGTTTTTGATTTTGCACCTGTCGGCCCAGTGCATCCGACTTCGGCATGCATTTTAAGTAAAGGTCTGCTTCCTCCTGCATTTGCTTAGGGTTTGCTACCCCGGGGTAACGACAGCTGCTGTGATTGGGAAGCGAACCCAGAACTTTCGGATTTTGTGGATTACTTAACCACTAGCCCACTTCGTGCCCGCTGCACAGATAAGGATGACGACATTGACAACCGGCTGTGTAGCCGGGGACCCAAGAGTGTAGCCAGGGACCCGAGAGTGTAGCCGGGGACCCGAGAGTGTAGCCGGGGACCCGAGAGTGTAGCCGGGGACCCGAGAGTGTAGCCGGGGACCCGAGAGTGTAGCCGGGGACCCGAGAGTGTAGCCGGGGACCCGAGAGTGTAGCCGGGGACCCGAGAGTGTAGCCGGGGACCCGAGGGTGTAGCCGGGGACCCGAGAGTGTAGCCGGGGACCCGAGAGTGTAGCTGAGTATAGTTATACTGTCACCTGCTAGTCAAGTCGTAAGAGGCTACCAAGAAGGATTGTGCATAGGTCCGGTTGTCCTAGTCTGTAAAACCAAAATACAAAATGAAACCTCTATACTCTATTGTTGAATACTCTACACTCCATTGTTGAATACTTTACACTTCATTTTTGAATGCTCTACACTTCATTGTTTAGTACTCTACACTTCATTGTTGAATTTACCTACACTCCATTGGCAAGCCTCTATAGTGACGGTAGAGGCCTCTACACCCCACTGTGTAGTTAATCTGACAAATATTACGTAAGTACGATGCTGATACGCCTTAATCTTACACAATCAGTCCTTGAGCGCTTCTCCAGATCTCCGTCTGCTCTTCTCGTGACATCTCATACAATGCCACCTGCGCCGTTTGACATTCCCTGCCACCTGTGTTTACCTTATCTATCTTAAATCAACCTGCAGCTATCAGTGTCCTAAGGGCGTACTTTACCGTTAAGTGACGCCTCATTTTAGATTTTGACGGAAGCAGACGGTATCTCTGACTTCCCTCCCAAGGATTTATCGACTAAGTGAACCTCTTCTTCCGTTATTTGTTTCTTTCTTTCATTCATTAACAGACACACTTCGTCACTGTCACCGCCATCTATTTATCCTATTTCTTTGTCACGTGATGACACGTCGAGATATGAGTACGTCGGTTGGAGATCTGTCCATGGATGAGGATGTTCTCGTGTGCTAACAATCGACGTAACTGCACACCTGGGACACCTACAGGTGCACAGCTTCGCTAAGCAGATTGCAACCTGTTTAAATACTGACGGTTTCGTGAGGACGGCGGGGGAGAATGGCTAAGTAACATGGCTCTCAATCCGAAAGTGCTGGGTTCGATACCCATCACAGCACCAGCCGTTACCCCGGGGAAGTTAGCCCTTAGAAAATGCATGAGTAAGCAGACCCTTTCACTAAAAGGCATGCCGAAGTGGGATGCACTAGACCGACAGGCGCAAAATAGAAACCGTAATGCAACGTACACCGCCTTGGGGAATAGATAAATAAGGCGAATTTTAAAAAAAACGCAAACATTTTTTAAAAATATAAGCTCGATGGTCAATCACACTCCTGCTCGACCTTTCAGTGGCCTCTTTCTGTTGGGCCCATGAATAATTTCAAAAGACTGCATTCTAGCCATTATCAGTTCATTGATTGAAGTGCAGTATCCACGTAGAGGTCTTTGATCAGCTTCAAAATATGACCATTGTCCAGTTGTAATGTCTTCACTAATGATCTCCTTTGGGGGGCCAGGATGTCAGCTCTTTCATTTTCACTGACCCTAGCATGACCAGCACAGTAGATCCACGTAAAATCCGAAAACTTGACGCCTCCATACTGACCTACTTTCCGTGTCCAAGCGCTATGTCATATAGCGTTCATTCAGTGTTCGGCGACTTGTCGTTCGTCGCCACCATGTCGCTCTCGTCACGGTTCTCGTATCCGGACGGTTTGGACAAATCATCAGATGACCTGCATCTTGTACCGCTCCTCAGTCAAATGTATCCGGACGGTTTGAACAGATCATCAGATGACCTGCATCTTGTACCGCTCCTCAGTCACATGTGTCCGGACGGTTTGGACAAATCATCAGATGACCTGCATCTTGTACCGCTCCTCAGTCACATGTATCCGGCCGGTTTGGACAGATCATCAGATGACCTGCATCTTGTACCGCTCCTCAGTCACATGTATTGCCGTCTGAGAGACCCCCATCTCTTCATGTTCTTCCTACATCGTGACACGCCAGTTCGAAGTCTATTTATTGTCTTCCAAAGGAAGTAGGGTAAGTGATGTCCAGGGGCAGGTTTCTTCCGAGGCTCGATCCCTGAGTCCTGTATCATGTCGCGCCATAATTCAGTGCTTGACGACTTTCAGGGCTTGGCTGTATGGGCTTTGTTGATGTTAGGAAACTATGTCTGGAGTCTTGGGATCTGCTCCTGGTGCCCAAACATTTGGTGGCTAGTGTCGTTTTCTTGTTTCTCTCGTTGAATTTCAGCAACCACACCTTTTCTGACGGCAGGCGGAGCTGTGCCGATTATAGGGTTTAGTGGGGGTGGGTTTTAGGCATCCTGACACTACCCTGTCTGCCTCGACTATGTCCTATATCAACGAGTTATGCGAGGGCACATTTTCTTCTGACTGGGGCGGCGTATTCAGCTGCTGAGAGGTACAGGTCGGGAGATGATGTCTGTGTGACAGATGGCTGTGGTCATCATGTTGTACTCGTCAATTTTCGAATGTTTCTTGCCTGTGTCTTGCGCTTTTTGTTCCCTGGCAGTGTATCTTGCGCTTTGTTCCCTGGCAGTGTGTCTTGCGCTTTTTGTTTCCTGGCAGTGTGTCTTGTGCTTTGTTCCTTGGCAGTGTGTCTTGCGCTTTGTTCCCTGGCAGTGTGTCTTGCGCTTTATTCCCTGGCAGTGTGTCTTGTGCTTTGTTCCCTGGCAGTGTGTCTTGCGCTTTGTTCCCTGGCAGTGTGTCTTGCGCTTTGTTACCTGGCAGTGTGTCTTGCGCTTTGTTCCCTGGCAGTGTGTATTGCGCTTTGTCCCCTGGCAGTGTGTCTTGCGCTTTATTCACTGGCAGTGTGTCTTTTCCTTTGTTCTCTGGCAGTGTCTTGCCCTTTGTTCCCTAGCAGTGTGTCTTGCCCTTTGTTCCCTAACAGTGTGTCTTGCGCTTTGGTTCCTAACAGTGTGTCATCTGAGAAAGCCCAGGGTCGGCACATATCTAAGTTACCTTACCGAGGTTTTAAAACAGTGCCCTCGTTTTTGGAAGGCCTCTCTTC